>JANEYF010002322.1:0-89332 GCA_029963845.1 Rhamnusium bicolor
TGAATAGTGGTGAGAGGTATGAAACTTCTCATATGGTCTCGAATGCTACTATCCGACCGACATCCTCGATGTCTCTGTGGAGGATAGCGACTTGCATCACAGCAAGTACCGAGAGCGGCGACCCCTAGCTCAGGTGGACTCAACTAATGTGATTAAATATGATTTGAAGGAAACAACTACTCAGCGGGCAAATACCCCGACCTGCATTGAATTACACCTTCAAATCATGATAGATCGATAGCCAATATCATTTGTCAATTCCTAACCAGACATAGATTGATTTCGAACTTATTTGTTCTCTTCAGTATGCCATAGGTTATGGAACAGACAAATGATAGTGGCCAACCTGCTAGTTATATACTAACTATGGTGAAGTGAATAGTGGTGAGAGGTATGAAACTTCTCATATGGTCTGAATGCTACTATCCGACCGACATCCTCGATGTCTCTGTGGCGAGATAGCGACTTGCATCACAGCAAGTACCGAGAGGGGCCCGACCCCCTAGCCCAGGTGGACTAAACTAATATGATTAAATATGATTTGAAGGATAACAACTACTCAGCGGGCAAATACCCCGACCTGCATTGAATTACACCTTCAAATCATGATAGATCGATAGCCAATGTCATTTGTCAATTCCTAACCAGACATAGATCGATTTCGAACTTATTTGTTCTCTTCAGTATGCCATAGGTTATGGAACAGACAAATGATAGTGGCCAACCTGCTAGTTATATACTAACTATGGTGAAGTGAATAGTGGTGAGAGGTATGAAACTTCTCATATGGTCTGAATGATATTGGCTATCAATCTATCATGATTTGAAGGTGTAATTCAATGCAGGTCGGGGTATTTGCCCGCTGAGTAGTTGTTTCCTTCAAATCATATTTAATCATATATATATATATATATATATATATATTTTTATAGCAATTGTGTTCTTGGATTTTGGTTCTTTAATGATATGAATGAAAAGTCTAAATTGTTTATTTATTCATAAACACATTTTACAAACGTTTCGGTGGCTGTTTTCCACCTTTTTTCAATGCAATGACTAAAATATAAAGCAATTTAAAATTTTTCTACATTTTTAATTATTATTGGAAATATCTTACCTTAAACGAAAAAATAATCTGATGTGGCACTTTATAGTTTAACGTACAATAATGTTACTTAATTAATAATTTGTGCATATAGCGAGCACATCACTTTTTACTGTTTTATACTAACCGACGATGTTTTTCGGTTTACAACTAAGTTTGAACTAAAATCTTGAACTGGGGTGGCTTGTAATTTGTAAAATTTCCAATGCCTGTAACATGTGTTTTTTACCTAAATTTTAAAAGTTTTAAGAATCTGTTGACTTAGATTGCTGTGGCAGTGGTGTATTTCTAATTTTTTTGTAAGGGCAGCTACTATTTTGTTTGGTTAATTTTGAGTAAGTTATTGTAGATTTTTGTTTAAATTTTGTCTGTTTTGTCATTTATTGTTTTTGGGTTTTTTTTATTTCAATCATTTCTAAGATTTCTCTTTTTTTGGTGTGGTTTTCTGTAGCTAATATTTTTGTTTTTGTCGAAGTCGAATTTGTGTATTGTTGTCTGTGTATGTTTCGTGAGTGCTTAATAAAACAGCACTCACGAAACATACACAGACAACAAAACACAAATTCGACTTCGACAAAACAAAAATATTAGCTACAGAAAACCACACCAAAAAAGAGAAATCTTAGAAATGATTGAAATAAAAAAAAACCCAAAAAACAATAAATGACAAAACAGACACACAAAATTTAAACAAAATCTACAATAACTTACTCAAAATTAACCAAACAAAATAGTAGCTGCCCTTACAAAAAAATTAGAAATACACCACTGCCACAGCAATCTAAGTCAACAGATTCTTAAAACTTTTAAAATTTAGGTAAAAAAACACATGTTACAGGCATTGGAAATTTTACAAATTACAAGCCACCCCAGTTCAAGATTTTAGTTCAAACTTTAGTTGTAAACCGAAAAACATCGTCGGTTAGAATAAAACAGTAAAAAGTGATGTGCTCGCTATACGCACAAATTATTAATTAAGTAACATTATTGTACGTTAAACTATAAAGTGCCACATCAGATTATTTTTTCGTTTAAGGTAAGATATTTCAATAATAATTAAAATGTAGAAAAATTTTAAATTGCTTTATATTTTAGTCATTGCATTGAAAAAGGTGGAAAACAGCCACTGAAACGTTTGTAAAATGTGTTTATGAATAAATAAACAATTTAGACTTTCATTCATATCATTAAAGAACCAAAATCCCAAGAACACAATTGCTATAAAAATATATAAATAAGGTTCAAGAAGTCAAAAAGAAAAACAACTTTCTTTCAAACTATATATATATATATATATATATATATATATATATATATATATATATATATATATATATATATATATATATATATATATATATATATATATATATATATATATATATATATATATATATATATATATATATATATATATGTTGTTCTTCAGTTCGAGTAACCAGAAGCCGCAGTAAGCAGTTATCGGTTAGAACCTGAAGATGGCAGATGAGATTCTGCCGAAACGTCGTTCAGACAACCACGGTCCCTCTCGGGGCCTATCACCTACGCGGGAGTATACCCGGAAAACGAATTTAACAATATATATATATATATATATATATATATATATATATATATATATATATATATATATATATATATATATATATATATATATATATATATATATATATATATATATATATATATATATGTTTTTAATTTTCTATATTCATTTATTTGTTGTATCCGTATAATTTGTCTTCGACCCTTCTTTGGGTATTAAGTCGCTATTCTATATAAATTGTTTATATATTTTTTTAAATAAACCATGCGTAGCAAAAGGATTGTTCAGATTGTATTTTTTCTCCAAAAAAACCAACCTATGACTAATCCTTTTGGCGTAGAATTTATTTAACAAATTCTTTAAATAATTTATAAGATGGTGGATGCCCAAAGCAGGTGCGAGGAGAAATAGTGTTTTTATTATAAATAAATTAAACAGCGTTATTAACAAAAATTAACAATTTATTTAATATTAATGATTATACGAAATTTTCATTGTTTTTGAGAAATAAATATTTGTTCACTATAAATAAATTAAAAACGGAATTAATTTTCCTGAAATTAATGTATTCATCAACAATCAATCCACGCAATTTTCTGTAAAATGTCTTATTCTTGAGAAATAAATATTTAATGCTCAGAAACAAATATTTAATGTTCAGAAACAAATGTTTAATATTCACAAATAAATATTTAATGTTCAGAAACAAATATTTCTTACAAATAAGTATTTTGATTTAATTGATAATATTAAATATTCGGCTTTTATTCAAATAAATGCCTTAATTCTCCCAAATAAATGTTTAGTTCGCCAAATACAAAGAAATCATTTATTTGGTTGAAATAAAATTTATTTCTTCCAACTAAATCATTCTCTCAGTGTACTAGTGAATTTATCGCATTTCCGAATATACAGGAAACAAAAGAAGATATAATTGCTGACAAGTTTAATGTATTTTTCCTCACAAGTATCGAAGAAAGTATCTCCAATATTAACTTTAAGAACACTACTTATGAACAGATTCCTGAAAATATTGAACAAAGGAAGCTCTTACTCATTTCAAACAACAACCATGGCAAAATTAAGAATAATAATTGTAAACTTATACCGCAGACTGTGAGGATACGTTAACAACCAAAATAGTTCAAGATGCTCTCAATGTAATAGGAAATCTGATGTAATAAACTTGTCATTACAATATGGTGAATTTCTAGAGGGGTCATACCAGTGCCAAAAGTTACAAATACAATATTATGTGAAGAATATAGACCTATAAATACCTTTCCGGTTTACGAAAAAAATTTCGAAAATTGAGGTTACAGCTCAGCTACTGAAATTTTGTGATAAAAACCGTGTTTTAGTTTACAACCAATCATGCTTCCGAAAACTTCATTCTTGTGATTTCGTAATTTTAAATATATGCGATGAATGGTATAAGTCTTTAGACACCAATCATGTAATATTAGCAGTGTTCTTGGATTTCCGACGGGCTTTGAAACGATAAGCTAAAAATTACTACTGTGTAAATTGGAAAGAATTGGTATTAAAGGTGATGTATTAAATTGGTTAAAACATATCTTAATTCTAGGACACAAAATGTTATATTTAGAAATAGTCTATCAGATAAATTGCAAACCATGCATGGCGTCCCACAAGTGACTGTTATTGAACCAATTCTCTTTATTTTCTGTATAAACGGTATTGTAAAATATGTGAAATATTGTAGTATCTATATTTGCGGACGATATAATGATATATATTGCGGGTGATGACATACCAACTTGATGAATTATGATTTATCGGTAATAAATAAATGACTATGCTATAATAGTTTAAGTTTAAATATAGGTAAGTGTAAATACATGTTAATAAGTAACAAATTAAAATTATCTAAGAACAAGCTCTCATATCCTAATTTAAATCTCGAAATTATGGGAAACAAACTAGATAAAGTAAATGAAATTAAGTATTTAGGAGTAATTATTGATAAGTATCTAAATTTCAAAACTCATTTCAACTATATAATGAATAAAATATCAAAAAAATTATATTTTTTAGGAAGAATAAGCAACTGTGTAAACATGTCTACAAAAAATCCTACTTTATAAACGTTTAATTAGATCATACATTGATTTCTGCTCAACAATATTATTTAACCAGAATCAAAATGAAATACATAAATTCCAAATTATACAAAACAAAGCTATGAGAATAATTTTGAAATGTAATAAATATACACCGATAAACATAATGCTTCAAGTACTTCATTTCATGAATTTTAAACAGCGAATTCTTTTTAGAATACTAGATATGATTTTCAAAAGAAAAACAAATTGACTCCAGACTATTTTAGAAATAAAATTACGATATCAAACAATGTAATAATTACATGAAATTTAAAAAACAAGTAAATCTATAAGTTTTCGAAAGTCAAAAAATTATACATTATTGTAAACTATAATATAACTCAATATATATATTGTTAATAAGTAGATATTTTTAATATTAGGTTCATAAAATTCTTAGGATAATAAATTCTTGAGCTATCTTATACATTGTATTATTTAAGAATTGCTGTATCTTATACTCCATAATTGTATGTGTAGCAACTTATTTGCTAAATAAAGATTATTATTATTATTATTATTATTAGGATATGATAAATTAAACTCAAACTAATCATTATCATAGTCACTATACATAACAGGCAGTCGAACATTGCGTATTGTTAAAGATATGCCATAGGCGGTTGAACAGAAAACATTTTTAATTGAATTCTATATCTGAACTGGAAATATGAAAGAAAATGTGAAATAGGAGTACAATCTTTATAGATGCAACGAAAGTTTATTAAAGTTTTTCCATAAATTGGTATGATCAAATGGTTTTATTTCATATTGTATATTTTAGCATAAGTAACTTTTTATTTATTAAAATTTTTCTTAAGCAAGGGTTGTTTTCTTGACAATTTGTTGAAATTATTTATTCGTATAATTGTTATTGTTGTTTTTCTGTTTTTCCCGAAGAACTCTGACGTATATTTTTGCCATGAATCTTTTATTTCAAATGGTAATTTTTTACGTCAAGTCTGAAAAAAATTATTGACTTTAAGTTGTTATTATGTTCCATTTATTTTCACGAAATGGTAGGTACTTTTTGAGTTTAATCAAAATAATTAAGTATTTTCTGCATTTATTTCCTTGTTCATAGTTTATCAGAAATTAAACGTTTGATGCAATTATTCTTGTATATCCAAGTTACAGAAGTGAATGACTTTAATTCGTATCGACAAACATGACTGCAGGTATATCAGTATATAAATATTAGTTTTTTTTTGGAGTTTTACTTTATTGCTTCATTTCTTTAATCTTAGTTTCCGTTTTGCCTATTTGTAGAATTTTAGAATAGTATTACTTTTGCCACTAAATACTACTTTAATGATAAGTCTATTTTATTAATGCAATTTCGGTCAAGAGCTTTATTTCTGTGTTAATTTTTTAAACTCCCCTGAACGTACCGTATCTTCACTGCAGCTGATATTGAAAAGTGGTGTTTCTACACTGTAAAACAGGAACAGGATCTCGAGATCCGTTACACGCATAATCGCAGTTTTGTGCGTCACAGTGCCCCTTTTTCTTATCTATAGAAAAGCACGTTTCAGTAACTATTTGTATTTCTCTCATATAACAATTAATTCTTATATAATATTCTCTGCCATCCATTACTAAAACAATATTTCTATGATATTTCTTTTGACATGTAAATTTCAAATGCTATCGCGATGAAATACTTGTATTAGATATTTTAGAAGCTGGTTGTTTCTACACGCAAGTAAATTAAACCGTGATAAATTAATATTACATTTTCTTTTAACATTTTTGAAATTAAAAAACTCAGCAATTACCTGCCGCCTTTGAAGTAAATTACGAGTTGTCGGCAATACTCTGTACTTATGTTTCTCTTTGTTTTTCTTATAAAAAGTATAGAGACTTTTTAAATGGTTGGTTTGTTTGTTCAGGCCAACATTTCACATTAATTTATATTTCATCATAATACAAGCTAATTTATTAAACACAAATGTTTAGGTTAAAACGTAGAGTTTGAAACTGGTTCCTTCAGGTTGAAGGAACATAGAGTTTTGGCATGATATGATAGGGAAACAATTCAGCACGTGGTGTCAGGCAGTGGCGTGACTGACGTGCCCTTCTACCTATACTATCCGGGTTCAAAACCGGGACGGAATAAGCAGACCTGCTCAGTTCTTTCGGAAACAGTGGGTTCTGTGTATTTGCAATGTGAGCATGTTACTTCCCTCCCCAACAAAGTGAGAGTTCAGCCAAATTTATCAGTACCAGTGCATACACAGGTACTGTTGATTGGGAATTTGGATTACATGATGAAATAACAGGGGCAGACAGTATAGTAAACAGTATCTTACCTTGTAAACTTCTTTACATAATAGCTCCTTACTATTTCACTGCCCTTGTTTGTCTCCGCCAATCAACGTTTGGTGTTTTTCGACAGCACATGTTTTGTCACAGAGGATTTACGCGTATGACGTTGCACACTTTACATAACAACGTATTACTATTTCTGTAGATCTATAGCTTGAAAGTACTCGAACTGAACAAAATTCTTAAATTATATAAACAAAATAATTTCCTCCGAGGAGATACAAGGTCAACACGGCAGGTAGTGAATACAGCGGATAATTGCTTAACAGCTGTGCTTTGATGATGGATTAAAATTGGTATATTTTTGATTACATTTTTTATCAATGTACACAAAATATGTAGAATCATCTCGTCTAGGCCAGCTTATGGTTCAAAAGGCACTAAAAAAAACTCTTTGCTAGAAGACGTTTTTGCCAAATTTAACCCCCGAAACCACCCCCTTAGAGGGTTAAAATTAGTTTTTCAGTTTTTCGTGTACCTGTACTTTTTTCTTATAAATATTAAATACGTCCTTTGGATATGTTATTACAGTAGAAAATACGAAAAATTTGAGCTTTGGTTCAATTTTTTAACCCTATAAGGGGTGGTTTTGGGGGTTTAAATTTGGCACAAATGTCTGCCAGCCAAAGTTATATTTTTTTAGTGCCTTGTGAACCATAAGCTGGCTAGGCAGACGTTTTTTTAAATTCTAACTATTCTTTATCGACATTTCAAATTTTTATCCATTTTTCGCCACTTTGATGGCAAATTGCTCAAAAACCTACCGACAGATAGGTATGTCTGCCACCACATATGTTATAGTACAGTACTGTACACACCAAACAAACATTTTGCTCTAGGTTTGGTCCGATTAAAAAAAAATTTCCCCCTCCGTATCCGGCCGCCATACTAAAAATTTCAAAAGAGAAAAAGTGTGGTACTCATATGGTCTCTTTGATTACCGAATGGCAGATGATAACCTTTAATCGTCGAATTAGCAAGCTATTGCCTAGACTAATCTGTTTTGCATTCTTGTAGCTTTTTGTCCATTATTTTTTTCCCAGTTTATTTTCCTCATTATTTTAAACACTGACGAATTCTAACATTTTCAAACACCCTGAGAAATCATTCTATAGTATTGGCTTGCATTCTGCCGAATGTTTTTTAAACGCTGGTTTTCGAAAATGCACTTATATTTGGAAGATTTTGCGAAGTCACTGAGCTTCTGTGGTGGGTCTATAATAATTGTGTGGACTGGTACATCTTATGTGGCCCGCACAGTGCGTATGTTCATAGATGGAGGTGCTTTAATGGCTAAAGGGTACATTAGTGAAATTTTTGAGGATCATGTGGTAGTTTTTGTGGGGTTTACTGGAAAGCAATTTCTTTTAATGCACGATAATGCTCGCCTACATGTGGCCACAATTGTTAGAAATTACCTCCATAACGTCAGTATTGAAGCCCTAGACTGGCCAGCATGTAGACCTGACCTAAATCCCATAGAATACGTATGGGATATGCTGGGAACACGGATCAAGCAACGTCGTGGGCAGTTGTTAACACTGCAGCTTCTTGGAGATGCACTACAGGAAAAGTGGGATAACATTCCTTAAGATGCCATCCAATGTAAATGAATTCATGCAACGTAGATTTGAGAGTGTAATCAGAGGTAGGGGGGTGACACTCGTTATTGATTAAAAGAAATTTCGTTTTATAATCGTCTATTCTTTGTTTATGTCATGTGCTCAAATTACACAGTCACACAAAGAAAAAGAAAGTTTAATACCATGAACCGAAATACATGGAGAAAAAAAACGGACAATAAATCTTTTTTTTTTAACTACGGATTCGAATTCAGCGTCGAAAAATACGCTAAGTATATCGACGCTGAATTCGATCCGCAGTTAAAAAAAAGATTTATTGTCAGTTTTTTTGCGAAAATTATCCCTTGAAATGGGGTAAAACAATAGTAATAATGTAATGACCAAAATACATGGATAGAGTGTATTTTTCGACGCTGAATTCGAATTCGTAGTTAAAAAAAAGATTCATAGGGTCACTTTTTTTTGGCCAAAAACATCCCTTGAAATTGAGTAACACTCTAGTAATAATGTAATGACTTTTAATGAAGTGTGAGAAATGGTAGATATTTTATAGTCTAGAGATGAGAGTGTGCAATCAATGATTTGAATGCACAAGCTATTTCGACTGATTAAACCAAAATCCACTCTTATGGAGGTGAAAACTACCCCTGAAAGTCAAATACCGTACGTGAGTTTAAACATGTACAAAGGACAAATTCTTGTAGCTCTTACGACAAAATATCTGATGTGACAACCAGACATTACTCTTATAGGGTTGAGACTCACCCCTATAGGGTTTAAAAGCTACCACCTACAGAGGTATCCCATAAGTTTCAATAACGACGAAAAAAGTGCAGGCTTTTGTATTTTAGGCAGGGTGAACAAATATGGAGTGGATTCGTTTAAACTACCGATATATGACTATAAACTATTCTTAACGGGTGGTAGAAACTACCCCTAAGCTCTAACGATGCACATGGACGTTATTGAAATTCGGAAAGGATCAAGTAGTTTTATCTTATTGTGCCAAACA
This sequence comes from Rhamnusium bicolor, assembly GCA_029963845.1. NCBI lineage: Eukaryota > Metazoa > Arthropoda > Insecta > Coleoptera > Cerambycidae > Rhamnusium > Rhamnusium bicolor. The sequence continues at coordinate 9,701 of JANEYF010002322.1, forward strand.
TTCAAGACAACTAGATCATCTTCCTAATAAGATGGAGTGGACAAATACTCCATACTTGTTCACTCTGCCTAAAACTACAAAAGCCTGCACTTCTTTCGTTGTTATTGAAACTTATGAGATACCTCTGTAGGTGGCTTTTAAACCATATAGGGGTGAGTCTCAATCCTTTAAGAGTAATTTTTTTTATTTTTTTTATTTTTTATTTTATTTGGTACACTATCCAACAGGTCCTCAGACCCAATTATAGAATAGGAATACTAGGTTACAACAAAAAAAAAAGAAATACAATAGGGACTTAGCTAAGATACTTAAACATCATACAGAAGACAAAAGGGAATACAAAGATAATATGGATAAAAGAAAACAAAACAACAAAAAAAAGAATCTACAAAAGTAGTAAGTATAAGTATAGTATAAATAGTTAATTACACATATTATACGAATAAATAATACAAAACATTGTATGTCTTGAAATTCTTCCGGAAGAAGTTCCGAATCAGGGGTTGTACATGCATGATTTTATTGAGGCAACGTTGCAGTTGAATATGTCGACGCGATCATGTATGTTATTGTATATGTTACACATGACTTGTAATGGAGAGAATTTTTTTGAGTTTGTTCTTGGATTTGCTAAAATAAATAATTGTGTTTGACGCGAAGCTACTCGGTGGGCATGAAACGGGAGCGTGTTAAGAATATGGGAGCTGTTTATCACATTGTGTATCAATTTGTAAAGAAAAACCCAAGTAAGAGACTTTGCGTCGATCTTCTAACGATCTCAGTGAGAACCTTGACAGAAGTTCCGACTGGGGATAACCAGTAGGCGGATATGACCCTTCAATTTTATAAGTGGAGTATTTCAGAAATCTTCGCTGTATGTTCTTTAAGTTGTCTATATGTACTTTATAGTGCGGCGACCATACTATTGAGGCATACTCTAAGGTTGATCTAACGATAGAATTATAGAGTAGCTTGAGGCTAGTAGCATTGTTGAAATGAAGAGTGTTTCTGATGAGAAAACCCAAAGATTTGGACGATCTATTAATTACATGATTAATATGATTCGTAAATGTTAGTTTTTTATCAAATATTACTCCTAAGTCAGTGAAAGTCTCCGGTCTAGAAAGTATATTGTGTTCTAGCGTATATTGGTATGGTATAATATTTGTTTTTGTTGTTATAAATAAAACGTTACATTTTGAAGGATTAAGGGGTAATTTGTTTCCTATAGACCAATTATAAATTACGTTCAAGTTTTCCTGCAACATCTCGCACTCCTCAGAGCTCGAAACTCTACAGAACAGTTTTAGGTCATCAGCATACAGTAGACAATTTACAGTAATATCAGATACAATGTCATTAATGAAAATATTAAATAAAAGTGGTCCTAAATTCGACCCCTGCGGGACACCTGACGTTGGTAATACTTCGACGGATTTGTGTCCACAGTATTGTACATATTGTGATCTGTTCTCGAGGTAGGATGAGAAGTACTCAACAAGCTGATTTGAAAATTCAAAAATGTGTAATTTTTGCAGGAGTAAATTATGATCTAGCTTATCGAAGGCTTTAGAGAAGTCTGTATAGATTATGTCGACTTGACTACCATCATCAATTGCTTCATATAAATATTCCGTCAAACAGAAAAGATTAGTTGTTGTAGATCGACCTTTATAAAAGCCATGTTGTGAATCTGAGAGTTGGTGTTTTACATGTGGAAATATATTATCATATAATAACATTTCAAGAACTTTAGCAAAGTTGTTTAAAATAACAATAGGGCGATAATTAGTTATAAGAGTTCGATCTCCTTTTTTAAAGACAGGTATGATTTTGGACTGCTTCCAGTATTGAGGGAATGTTGATGTTCGGAGAGATAGATTGAAAAGTATTGAAAGAGGTTTGGCGAATACTGAAGCACAATCACGTACGACAAATGACGGAATGTTGTCTGGGCCACTAGTAATGTCTGGTTGTCACACCAGATTCTGTCTTAAGAGCTACAAGAATTTGTCATCTCTACATGTTATTTAAAAGGGTGGATTTTGGATTAATTAATAGCAATTGCTTGCTATGGATTGAATGCATATTCTCTTCTCTATACTACAAAATATCTACCATTTCTCACTTCATTAAGAGTCATTACATTATTACTATAGTTTTATTCAATTTCAATGGATGTTTTAAGCCAAAGAAAAAAATTGCTTGATTAATGTTTTTTTTTAACTACGGATTCGAATTCAGCGTCGAAAAATACACTAGATTCATGTATTTTCATCATTACATTATTCCTATAGTTTTATCCCATTACAAGGGATGTTCTTGGCAAAATAAAACTGACACGAAAATCTTTTTTTAACTAAGGATTCGAATTCAGCGTCGCAAAATACACTGGATTCATGTATTTTGGTCATTACATTATTCCTATAGTTTTACCCCATTTCAAGGGATGTTTATGTCAAAAAAAAACTGATACGATAAATCTCTTTTTTAACTACGGATTCAAATTCAGCGTCGAAAAATGCACTAGATCCATGCATTTTGATTCGTAGTATTGAACTGTTGTGTTATCGGACATCTTTTACCCTAAAAATTGAAGTTATCCTTCTAAAATAACTATGTTTTTAAGCAAAAAAGAGTTAAAAAAGACACCAAGAAACAATTTTACACGTTTTGTTTACACTGCGAAAAAATACTTTCTTCTTTCTTTTTTGCTGGTCAGTGTTAATCCCACCACTGCAATAAAAATAAAATAGCCAACCGTTGACACATTAACCGTTAGGATATTTCAAGTTTCAGTTGCAAAGGTAGAGACTGTAATGTTTATAAAATAATATCATCTAGTACCCATATGTTGAAGGCCATAAAATTTCATTATAGCATACATCATATTGTTTTTTTTATTTCATAAAATTAGAATTCTAATAAAATAAGGCAGCGAAAAAAGCTTCTTTCATGTTGAGTATTCAAAACGAGCAAAAACAGTATTCACATTTTATTAAAAAAATATTGTCCTCGAAAATGTAAAATTATTGGGATATTAACTGTGATATAAAAAACTGGCTACAGTATTTCTGAAATTGCTACTGCAAAAAATTTATGTCAAATTAAATGAAAACAAATAGAAAACAATATAATATTATGGAATGGACTAACTTGATAGGCTTTTTATTAAGAGATTTTATAACCATGGTGTGAGTTATGCCAGTGATGAGTAAATCCATTAAAATTTTATCGCGAATATTGAAAATTCAGGGACGGTTATTTTAGTTTGGTCAGAAATTGAAATTTTATCAGTTGTGGCATTGGTGTGAACAGAGTAATGATGGATATGATTGATGAATGTAATAATTTTGAGGCTCTCAATAAATCACTTTTATAGTTTTAAAGCAGAATATTTTTATGTGTTGGTCGTACACAGTAACAGCATTATTGTAGAATGTCTGTTAGTTAATTTTGAAAAAATCAGTTCATATTTGTAATGAAAATATAATTACAAATGTACAAATTGGGCGTTTATATACAGTATGCGGCTAAAGTAATGAACAAATTGATTAAATAAATACTAAAGTAATACCTAAATACAAGTTACCAAAGTTGTAATCCTCTCGCTTTATTTAATTGAAAATTAAAGAAACTTTCTTCTTGATGATTTATAAAATTTGTTTCATACAAAGAAAAGTGATTAAGGTTTATTTGCGATTGCCCACTAATAAAACACGTTTACCAAATAAATGGAAGTCCTTCTGAGGCCATAGCTTATACCATTCGCAGACTGATTTCTGGCAATTGCCTTCGTCAGTGCAAAGTAGGTACACGCAATGTCAACAAGGAAGATCTCAGATTCATTTAGGTATAAGTGAAGAATTAAATAGAATGATTTTTTTAGATCAGGCCGGTACATACTGGTATAAGAAAGTTATGTACTGGACACATCAAATATATAATCCTAATAAATAAGTTTTACAATGTTCTATTATAACGTTCCCAATAAATTGCACTCAGAGCTAAATTTTTTTTTTAATTTAAACAAAACTATAAACTTTTTTTACGAATTTTGCATAATCAAAACTTGAATACTTTGTTTGGAATTTTAGATCTGAAAAAAAATTGAATCTGTTTTTTTTGTTCATATTTACCTTATTTTATCTCAATATCAACATTTTTAGCTTTGGTTTGTTTTAAAAAAACTGCTGTACTTTAATATATTCCTTTCCCTTAAATCTCAAATCAATCAATAGAAATAAAAAGTGGTATAAATCATCAATTAAATACTTTGTAAGATTGTAAGAGTTAATGGTAACTTCATCTACCAGTGTCACTAGCAAAGTATCACCAAAGTATAACCAGTAGACACGAGAGTATAACCAGTAGATTATTTCAGATATATTTCATTCATATGCCCACTGAGCTCTCTGGGATCTCGAATACAGGTGGTTGCGTCAGAGGCGTAATATTTTACAAGGATACCATGGGCGTACGAAGCAAATTTAGCGTTGTTGATTAATTAATAAAATAAATAATTATTAGTTAGGAAAGAGACCACGGGTTTTTAATGTTTCTGCAGCTAGTTGCCTATATTTTATTTTTTTTACATTTTGTATGGTTAAAATAAAAAATCTGTAGATTATTTAGATAAATGAAATAAAGTACATAATAGGTATAATATAACACAAATTTAAATAAATAAAAATACACATAAAGATTCGATCTAGTAATAAGTAATATGATATAAAAGATAAATAATTATAAAAAACAAACATATAAAAATTGATATTAAAAAACATACAAAATAATTTACATTTATATTATTACTATTACCATTATAAGAAACATTTTAAATCATCGTTCAGAAATTCTTCTAGACTATAATAGCAGTTATTCAACAAAATTCGTTTAAGCTCGTTTTTAAAATTATAAGCATTCGTTTGCTTCAACTGTGTAGGTAACTTGTTATAAAGCTTTATACCCATATATTGTGGACTTAGTTTATATGTTGACAAGGTATTAAAAGATCATCTTTGTTTCGGGTGTTATAGAGATGGTTACAGTTATTATTAAAAAATAAGTTTAAGTTTGTGTGAACATAAATCAAAATTTATAAGATGTATGTACAACATAAAGTTAGCAGTTTAAGGGATTTAAATAATGATCTACATGATATATACTTTAGAATACCTATTATATTTCGAATAGCCCTCTTTTGTAACATAAAAATTCTTTCTGCTTTGTTTGTTGCACCCCAGAACAATATACCATAGGAAATTCTGGAGTATAATATTATTTTGCTCTACAAAATGAATTTTTAAGAAACCTACTAAAACGTAACATATAATGTAACGAAAGAAGCTTTAATAAAAAAGGTTGAGAAATTTTCCCTGTGGTATTCTTTACGCTTTTGACAGCATCGTTAATCGTTAAAAAAGTCGCGACCCGTTTCTTCAAAACAACGAGTGTTCTCATGGATTAAGGATGTTCTAGGATTGTAGTTTAACGACGTAGAACTTTTCTACAGAAGACGTGAACATTTTCGTGGAAACGCAAAGCGGACGATAGACATATTTCATTTGAAAATTATAAAAACTGTGTACGTGGTAGTGATAGTGATAGTCAACGAAATTTCAATTTAAATTTGGTAGAAGTGATAGTAGAATATAATATACTGTGGACAAATCTAGGCAGCCATCTTTTTAGACAATTTCTGAAAAAGTGTTTTAATGGTCAATATAAAAATATTGAGAAGTTCCAGGAGAATCTACAGTGAAAAAATTATTTGGTTTTATGGAGATGACACAACTAATGTCTGTGGCACAAAAGTAGCAAATGTGGTAGTAGGTGGAAAGAAGGAGAATTATTCAATGCGCGAACACTTAATTGCTTCTAAAGTATTAGACGCTAGTAATTTAACAACTGTAACTGATTTAGTGTAATCAAGTTTGAAAATATTACGAAGCTAAAATTGCGACCAAAATTTAAATTGATTTTTGTTGTTTCTTATTAATTATATGAATGCCGCTGGAAAAATGTTGATGGAACATACCAGGATGTTCATGGTTCATATGACGTGCTTGGCTCACGGACTGCATAGAGTTGCTGAAACGATTAAAAACCGTTATTCTAACGTTGATAAACTGATATCCAATGTAAAGAACGTTTTTCTAAGAGCATCCCATCGTATTTTACGAATTGCTACAAACACACCACTATTTCTAGAGTCTATTTTAACGCGGTAGGATACATGGCTGTAGGCGACATCGAATTATTATTGTAACTTTGACACCGTTAAATTTGTAGTACAGCAGTTGGGTCTAAATGAGACAGCTGCCATTTTTCATGCTCAACAAATGTTTAAAATTCCAGTTATAAAAAAAAATCAGCATATATACATCGAAATTTCTCGCAGATTCCTTTAGCTATATGCAGCCTTAAACGCAACCTAATCCAAAAGCATTGGACTATGCAGTAGTGATGGGACTCGAGTGTGAAAATACTCGTGTGACTCGAGTCAAAATCCGATTCGAGTGACTCGAGTCATATGGCTGTTCAGTTCGAGTAAAGTTGTTACTCGAGTCGAGTTATTGCTACTCGAATCAAGTTTTAACTCGAGTCGAATTGCAATTCGAGCAAAGTTGTTACTCGACTCGGGTTATTGCTACTCGAATCAAGTTTTAACTCGAGTCGAGTTGCAATTCGAGTAAAGTTGTTACTCGAGTCGATTTATTGAAATTCGAATCAGTAAGTTACTATGATTCAAGTTTTAAATCGAGTCGAGTTGCAATTCGTGTAAAGTTGTTTCTCGAGTCAAGTTATTGCTACTTGAATCAGTGAGTTAATATGATTTAAGTTTTAAATCGAGTTGAGTTTGACTAGAGTCTAGAGTCAGGGCAGAGTCAAAATCAAACTCGAGGCGAACTATAGAGTAAGTAGTTGGAGATGATTCAGTGGTTTGCTAAACGGTAAGTTTTTAAAGTGTATTTAGGTTTTTTTTTTGGTAATCTTTCAGCATTTAAAACACTACCATCTAATTCCAACATAAGTTTGAAAAATCGAAAGGATAAACATAAATCATAATAATTGAAATACAAAATAATAAATGGACCCAGGTCAAATATTATTTTTCCGGCAAATCAACACATTTCAAATACAAAAATTAAATATTTAATTAACATTGTATATAAAATGACATTTAAAGAAAACCAACATAGTTTTTTTTGATTATTAAATTAACATTAAATTAAACTCTTGTTTAGCACAAAATATTAAATAAATACAATATTTAATATTTAATACACAGCGATTACGGTTTTTTATTTATTTCGAACTAATTGAATCGAAAAACAAATCTTTATGAATATGAATATGCCAGTTTGATTGCTGCAGTCGTGTGAGTCTTGATTTTAAAGAATTCTAAGTTCTAATTTCTAATTTTCTAATACGTCGTAATAATGTCGTATGTAACAATTATAGGTTTGTACGTAGAGGCGATTTGTGATAGTTTTCTGGCTATAGAGATGCGAGTATTACGAGAGCTCTGCAATAACAAACGTTCTGATTGAACAAGCGCATCTCTACAACAATGTGCGCACTGCGCATGCTTCTGATAGTTTCTAACGGTTGGAAACTGCTCTACGAACAAACCTTTTAATTAATAATTATACCATCTGACCTACAAACATGAAACAACAAACCTGGAGGGGAATTCCCGATCCCGATGACCCGATGATATAGTAATTGATTAGTGATTTCATTCATGGTTACATGTTTTCATCTTTATTACTTTTACAAGATTAGTGCCTTCAGTGCCTTAATGTAAATAATCTTTCATATTTATATTATATAAACAAATCACACTGGCACTAAAGAATATTTAAAAATATTAATAAAACCATAAACAATTAAATTAAAGAAACTTGACTCGAGTCAAAAAGCGACTCGAGTCCAAAGGCGACTCGAGTCAAAAAGCGATTCGAGTCAAAAAGCGACTCGATTAAAAAATCGACTCGATTCAAAAATCTACTCGAGTCAAAAAGCGACTCGAGTCGATTTTTTGAGTTTTACTCGACCTAACTTTTGACTCGAGTTTTATAACAATGAAACCGAGTTTCAATTCGACTCGAGTTTCAACTCGAGTAAATTCGGAAATCTACCGAATTATTCGAGTGAAAAAAGTCACTCGAGTCCCATCACCCTACTAAAATTGTGACCAAAATTTAAATTGATTTTTGTTGTTTCTTATTAATTATATGAATGCCGCTGGAAAAATGTTGATGGAACATACCAGGATGTTCATGGTTCATATGACGTGCTTGGCTCACGGACTGCATAGAGTTGCTGAAACGATTAAAAACCGTTATTCTAACGTTGATAAACTGATATCCAATGTAAAGGAAGTTTTTCTAAAAGTATCCCATCGTATTTTACGAAATGCTACAAACGCACCACTATTTCTAGAGTCTATTTTAACGCGGTAGGATACATGGCTGTAGGCGACATCGAATTATTATTGTAACTTTGACACCGTTAAATTTGTAGTACAGCAGTTGGGTCCAAATGAGACAGCTGCCATTTTTCATGCTCAACAAATATTTAAAAATCCAGTTATTAAAAAAAAATTAGCACACATGCATCGAAATTTCTCGCGGATCCCTTTAGCTATACGCGACCTTAAACGCAACGTAATCCAAAAACATCGGACTATACAGTAATTGATAATAATAACACCACATGAAATTACAACCCTCTCTATCCCTGAAGGTCTGAAATGACTTTGTGTGGGAGAGGGCTACACATTTAGAGACAATGGACACACACCCAATATCCGAGTATATTACGATTAATCTCTCTCACAGAAAAATCCCAGTTCCTCGACCGGGAATCGAACCCGGGACCCCGAGGTTTCGAGGCAAGTACGTTACCTCTAGACCACGGTGCCGGTATTAATGCAATGAACATTATATTTGATCACGTCAATATATTAGTGGTGTTGCCGACACAGTAAATGACGAACTGAAAACAGTTTTAAAAAGCAACTCAGATTTGTTTACATTTTCTTGGGTGGTGAAACTTTTAAATGGCGAAGAAGTGGATTTTTCTATACTAGACATAAATGTGTTGCCTCTAAAATAAAATTCAATTACTTCAAATATGTTTCAGTTACAGTGGTAGACGTTCAACGGTCTTTTTGGCAATGTAAGTGGATATTTATTGAAAAACGCTCAAGTTTAACCCCGGATTAATTAGAACAAATACAAATATAATTTTATCCTAATGGTTCGTAGTTACCACATGAATCTATTAGTGCTAGTGTTACATCCACCAATAAAATATATCCACACCTCATATGGCTTTTTTTAGAGTCATTTAGCCGCTATATAACCTTGAACACTACGAAATCTACTAAATACAATTTGAAGGCAATATATTGTATTATTATGTACGAAAATTGACATATTGCACCTAGATCCGATCCTGTCTTTGACGTCATGGCGACTTTGGATCCGAGGTCTGCATGTAAAAAAGAATCATTGAAGTTCTTGATTTTTTTTTTTAAATTTTGAGAACTTTGTTCTCCCCATCGTATATATTCTTAGCATGTCCACATTTTCACTTTTTATGTATGAATTTTTTTCTAAAATCAATATTAAGCGTGATATTTTTAAGTCGCCCATTTAAAACACACAGCTTGTATGTAACAGTATTGTTACGCCACTGGACTGTGCAGACTGGTTAGATTAGGCTGGAATTGTACACGAACGGCCGGGAATATTCTGGAGTGCTCTAGACCGGGAGAATGCATGTATAAATAAGACGCACGGTGAGCTGAGATTCAGTCTGAAGTCGAACGTGAACGAGTGAAGAAGCCATAAGAAAGAGACTTATAAGTGTTCAGTTGTGATTATAGTTAAGACATTAATTAATCTATTGTTATTAATTGTTAATTAGTAAATAAAGTAGTGAGTAAGTGTTACCTGGACTTTCAATCAACGAATCTACGAGTAGAGGTGTTTGTGTGGATAGCAAACACGTAACAATTTGGTGTCGGAAGTGGATTGGAAGGGAAATTTCTGGAATATTCGAAAAGGTTCTACAGTGTTCTTCTCAGAAATTAGTGGTAACACGAAAAATTAAGCTACTGGACAGTGTTTGGAGGACTATTTCTGGACTGAATAGTGACTTTAAAGTGGATTTTCGAGAAGTTCTAGAACATTCGATTTAGAAATAGCTGCAAATACGCGAGTGCCGCTAGTTATAACGTGTCGTGGACTGAGAAAAAGGACTATTAGTGCAATTTCGGGAAAATTCTAGAACATTCTATTTGGAAACTACAGGAGATACGTGAATTGTGTCGACGGGAACGTGTTGTAGACTTAAAAACAAGACTGTAAGTGACTTTTAGTGACAATTCTAGAACATTCGATTTTGGAAACCACAGAAGATACGTAAACTGTGTTAACGGGAACGTGTTATAGACTCAAAATAAGACATATTAGTGATATTTCGTGAAAATTCTCGAACATTCCATTGGACAATTAGTGGAGATAAGTGAATTTTGTCAGCACAAAAGAGGTATAGACTCTAAATAAGACTTTCTAGTGCTGTTTCGAGATTTTTCTGGAACATTCCATTATTAAAATAGACGTGATATCAACATTTTACGGATTTTATAGTGTAATAAACTTTATTTTGAACTAATTTACGTGTCGTGAGTTAATGCCAACAACAAGAAGTATGGCGGAGAAACAAACACAGGACTTGCTAGCAGCGTTGTTGGAACGAATGAACGATCAAGAAAGGAAAAGACAGGAAGAGAAAGACGAACAAAGGAAGATTATGGAAGATCAAGAGAGAAGACGACAGGAAGAAAAAGAAGAGCAAAGAAAGGAACGCCAGGAAGAATTAAGACAAATTATGGAGGGACAACATCAAGTCATGCTCTTGGTCACTGAACAATTGAAGGAAGATGTACAGGCTGAAGTCATGGAAGTTAAAGAAGAAGTAAGTGAATTTAGAGGAAAGTTTGAAGGAGAAATAACTGAAGTTAAGGAAGAAGTAGCCCGACTCAAACAACAATTAAGAGAGAAGGGTGGCCAATTAGTACTGTCGTCTGGTGCTAGGTTACAACCACCTTCCTTCGACGGTCAAAGTTCATGGTCAACTTATAAGAGACAATTTGAGGCAGCTTCACGTGCAAATAACTGGAACGATGAAGAAAAGGCAACAGCATTGGTATTAGCACTAAGGGGCCAAGCATTAGACCTGCTCCAAACAATTCCAGCCGCACAGCAACAAACCTTTGGCATTTTGGAGGCAGCGTTAGAACTAAGATATGGCGACCAACATCTCGCCCAAGTATATCAGGCTCAGCTCAAATCACGCAGACAACGAGGGGGAGAAAGCCCAGGAGTTCGAAGCTGCGGTAGAAAGATTAGCTCATCTAGCCTATCCTGATGCACCAATGGAATTTCAACAACAGTTAGCAGTTGGTACATTTATTGATGGAGTAAGGGACCAGGAAGTTAGGCGAATTCTTAAGTTGGCTAGGCATAAGCTTAGTAGTGAGGCTTTAGTACATGCACTGGAGATTGAGGCTGCCTATAAGGATACCACACAATCAAATCAGAGAGTACGAGCTGTGAGTGTGGAGGAAGACAAGCCAGACAACACAACACAGAATCTGATATCTGATCTACACAAGATGATGACCCAACTACTGACAAAATCGAACTCCCAGCAGAGACAAGACCAACAACGAAGTAGTGGGAGGCCCAATGGAGGCATCCGTTGTTATATGTGTGGCAAATTGGGCCATATTAAGAGGAACTGTCATGAGCTCAACATTCAAGATACGAGACAAACCCAACAACAAAGTAGTGGGAGACAGAGTGGAGGACGTATGCGCTGTTATAAGTGTGGCAGAGTGGGCCATATTCAGAGTAACTGTCGTCGGAGCATCCCTGAGAGGGTCTCAGTAATCGAGAAGCCACAGGAAAACTGGCGAGCTGGTACTTCGCGGAATATAGCAGATGGCCTTTCCAAAAGACCGCGTGAGAAAGACTGCAAGCCTTGCTACCGTAAGGAACAACAGAATGTACAAATAATGAAGACCGTTAAGATTGATCTTCCGGATTATTGTACAAAAGAGTCGTTTAGGAAAGCGAAGTTAAATGATAACGAGACTGGTCCTATTCTGGAATGGAAAGAAAGAGGGACCTGACCCGATTGGAAGGACATTTCAAATAAATCAGTGGGGCTGAAGGCTTTATGGGCACAATGGGACTCCCTTATCATAGAGGATGGACTGCTGAAGAGAGCGTGGGAAAGTCCAGATGGGAGGAAAGTTACTTGGAAATTGTTAATCCCAGGTGTCACGTAGCAGATGTACTTCAGCAAGTGCATAATGGAACGTCTGGCGAACATTTTGGCATCAACAAAACCCGACAAAAGTAAGACAACGTTTTTACTGGGTAAACAGTCGTCAAGATGTGGAGGCCTTGGTGCCGCCAATGTGAAGTTTGCGCGGCAAGAATGGGGCCACAAATAAGAAATAAGCAATATAACACCAGGGCTCCTTTTGAGCGAATTACCATAGCAAGTGACCGTATGAAGACTCGTTATGATCTTAAGGATAATTCAGGAGGGTACCAGGTGGGAGTTGGTTTGGCTATACAACCCACAACGAAAGAAAGGCAGGTCCTCGAAGCTTCACCTCGCCCTTGGGGAAGGTCCTTACACTGTTGTCACCAGACTAAACGACGTTGTATATAGAATTCAGCAAAGCCCAAAATCCAAGATGAAGGTGGTGCATATAGAGAGACTAGCCAAGTACAGGGAACAACGAATTGCCTGATCGGGACGTTCAGGCTTAAGGAGGGGCAGTGTTACGCCACTGGACTGTGCAGACTGGTTAGATTAGGCTGGAATTGTACACGAACGGCCGGGAATATTCTGGGAGTGCTCTAGACCGGGAGAATGCATGTATAAATAAGACGCACGGTGAGCTGAGATTCAGTCTGAAGTCGAACGTGAACGAGTGAAGAAGCCATAAGAAAGAGACTTATAAGTGTTCAGTTGTGATTATAGTTAAGACATTAATTAATCTATTGTTATTAATTGTTAATTAGTAAATAAAGTAGTGAGTAAGTGTTACCTGGACTTTCAATCAACGAATCTACGAGTAGAGGTGTTTGTGTGGATAGCAAACACGTAACAGTATTGTCTGTATTAAAAGTAAGCATTTTAAGAGAATATTCATTAAATATTTCGTTTCTAATAAATATTTATTAATATTACAGAAGGGCATCCATTTGAGTCTGGAGCCGAACAAATTATAAAACAACAAGGAGAGCCCTTCTTTTAAACGAATTTATATATACATGCAATATAGAAGGCTTGTTTATTACAAAAACAAAATTTTACTTCAGGTCATTATTTCAAAAACCTCTCACACAAAGGCTTTTATTTGGATTTTGTTACTGAATATTAACCTTTATAAAAACACTCATTTGCATCTCTTTGTGGTGTTATAATGTATACTATGTCAGATACATTTACAGGTTCATATATATAGGTTAAATGTAAAATTTAGATTTTCGCTTCATATTGTAGCAAATGAAACCTTAACACATAACTGATAACACTGCTGTAGCATTAAAATGTACTAAAGCATTATAGTATGACCAGAATTTCGTTAAAACTTGTCCTTAGTCTTGTTTTAACCTCGAAAAATTTGTTCGTAATTTTGTGATCTCTTTTGTTTCCAGACGAGATCTCGTTTGCGACCGAGACCGAGAATAGATAACACTAGACTAATAGTAGATAAATTCTTGTTATATCTATTATAAATTTGGAACAGTCAAATAATCAAGTGTATTTTTTCGTTGCTACATGGATGACTCTATGTCGTTTGTAAACAATTTAATCTTTTTCGAAAATTTTGTCTGTTCAGTTTGTTCTAAAAATATCTATAAATTCAAGTAGATTAAAAAACAACTCCCATAATTATATTAAAAACTAAATTGTTCACATGTATGCAGTTTCAAGATGTTTGCTAAGAGAGAAATACATGATAAACCACACCGATTGATATTTTGTCCAAAATTAAGGAAACATTATGGAACCAAACTGCAGACATGTTGCAAGACAAGTGTTACCCATAATATAATATACATTTTGATTTCTTCAAGGACAATGAATTCAGAAAAGCGAGAGAAGCTGAAACGCAAAAAGAATATTTCTTGAAAATATCAAATTAGTTAATTTGAAGGCCTTAACTTATGAAAAATATAGAAACATTATGAAACTATGGAGGGAAAGCAACCCAGATGAATTACAGAAAAAGTTTTTCATATGGCTTCAATAAAGTGAGCGTAGCATAAAGGAGAAGCGCCACGTTGTATGATATCTTATTTTAAAGCTGAAATAACTAATGATGGTCACAAAACTTGTCGCCTAGAATATAACCCTGTCTTTTCCAAATTACACAAGGAGGAGATAGAGAATGTGCAGAATCTAAATGGCTCATTCCAAATACAAATGATCCAGATAATATCCTATAAGAATATTTATATCATTAATTCCCCAACAATTACGAATTTCACGAACAATTATTTTTATAGAAGAGGTAGAAAACTGGATGTGAATGGTATAAAAACAAAACTTTGGGAAAAAAATCTGATCTCCACACGGCCTTCTGATGCTGCCATAAAAGGGATTGATACCAGTAAAGTTAAAATAATACATTGAACTGAATCTGCGGTTGGCTGCTTGTGAAACGTTATTAAAATTATTAAAAAATAAAGAAACTTTTTGCTTTTAAATGTTTCATTATTTTTGAAACATTTAAAAGCAAGCTTTATTTTTAATAATTAAGATAATAAATCGGTGGTAACGCTTTGAGTAAATCCGGCATCAGGAACATAGTTTAATTAAACTGACTGGCGATTCTAAGCTGTTTCCATAAAGCTATACCTGCAGTTATATAAAAGCCTTCATTTGAATACAGTGAATCAATGAATATTGGCATTTTGGGAGACATGACGTAAATAAGAGATGCGAACGCACGGCACATTCTGAGGTACATACTAACACACCAACATTACGAAATTGTATGTAATAGCGAAACCGCGATTGCACTGTTTTTGCAGACGCGGGTTGCCTCGCCATTTTTAACATCCATTAATCGCGTTGCGCTGAACAGAAACTACGTAATAACAATAAAAGAAATAAACAAACGTCTTTATATTCCCATATATGCAACAGTTCTCAACTGAAGTCGCGTGCAGACTGAACAGAACGATTATGTAAATAATACTACGATGATGTAGTTTCTGTCACCATTGTCCCAAAGGTTATGTGTCCTCATTAGGTATTATATAGTTCTCAGCTATTGACCACGCCTCATCGACGCTGCAAAAAGTTTAATGTGTAAGTAAAAATAAACTGTCAGAAATGACCATTTATTTTATTACTATACAGGGTGGGGCAATAGTGCGTCCGACTTCAATATGTCGAGATCTATGACAGCTAGAGACTTGATTTAAAAACATAAATAAACTAGACAAGAAAGTCTATAACCGGAAATTATTTGCGAATATACAGGGTGAGCCATGACGATTCTACAGGGCCAACTAACATTTTTTTAAATGGAATGCCATGTAATCAGAACATTTCTTGAAACCTCTTTGTGGCCTCCTTCCACTTCTGTATTATTATTGACTCGCTCCCAACCAATTGGATGTAATGATTTTTTTTGTTGAAATTATGTCAGTTGCACGTGCATATTAAAAAATCACTACAGTCACAACTATCGACTTTAAGAAAAAATATGTTAGTACTAGTTATGAAATATCTGTGTGATGACACTCAGCGATTTCCAATTTCTCAAAGTGTACAGGGTGGTCAGTAACAATTTTTAAATTTACAACTTGTATAACGACCCCCTTTTTATATTTATTTTCTAATTTAGTTTTATAAGAAGCAAGCCAGATATTTTAAATACTACCCAGCTAGCAAGCAAGAGACCCTCCAAATTTGTATATCCCAGGGGTCAGCTTTAACCTTTCCACCAATTTAGTTTGGATTGCTTTGATGTATATTTATATACAGGGTTTTTATTTTGGGCACCACCAGTTTTTTATAGTTCAAAAAAAGGTAATTAATCAAAAAAACTACATTAAACAAAATACATATCTATTCAATAAAAACTGGAAAAAATGAATATAAATTCGTTTACAAAACAGAATGCACAGTAATTAAAATAAATGTCCGACCACACGTCAGTGCAATCATGAAAAAAACACAGTATTAGCTATAATAAAAATTTAGGGTTAATCCAATATTACAGTTAGCCAAAAGACAATAATTGGTAACTACTTTGTTACAAAACAAATAAAACAACATAGGACATCAGGTGTCCAATAAACATAACGGTATTTAACCTAAATAACCCAAGTTCAAACTGAAGTTCACGCAATACACAGTATGTATTAATTGTCAGAAAAGGGGTTGGCAATATTAAGTTAATCACTTACTTTCGGTAATTGCAAAGGTCCTACTGGACTGGTCCAAAAAAACACCATAATATAATTTGCTCAAAACACCGCATTCCATAAGACAAAATACACCGCGGTCACTAACTGCTCAATAGCATCTTCCCTATACCAAAGGTAATTCTTCAATGGGATCCATAAAAAACACCATACAATAAATTGGTCAAAACACTGCATTCCATAAGGCAAAATACACCGCGGTTACTAACTACTCAATAGCATTTTCTCTATACGAAGACACTAATGCAGTAGGCAGCACACATCTACGTCTGCTCTCTATCATCGATCCTGCTGGACTCCTCGATCCTCGATCGACCCACTTGCTACGCCCCGCGCACTCCCGTATTTTATACAATCATAGGGCTACAGGTTACGCAAACTTCCTCGGAAACAGACAAGGTCACGCGCGATTAGTTTTTACACACCAGATTTAAATTTATATAATGCACATAAAAATACAAGCATCTCTTTTAACAACATCAGAGATTATATTTATTTTTCCATATTATTCGGCATATGCATTCTTATTGAGTGTTTTCGACCTGCGTCTAACCTTTAACTGTTTTTAAATATAATAATTTAAGCTCGCAGGGCCGTATTATAAAATTTTACATTAAATAAGCCATGACATAATGCGACCGCAAGTGGTTTACTCATTAAAGATAGTGCTTTCGATTAGGCCAAAAAGTGGACCGTTACACTTGTTTGAACTGAATTCTCTCAATTTTTTTCAAATAGAACACCCTGTTTATTTTTTGACGATGTGATGTAGAATTGAAAAACGAACATGTTTTGTACGTACATCCCTATGGCTATTTATAACCATTTTCGATTTATTGAACAATAACTGCAAAATTCAGCAATAAAAATTAAAAATACATATATTTTGTAATTCAAGAGAAGATATTATAAAAAGTGCTCCACATGTTGCCCATTTTGATTGACACACATTTCTATGCTTCTTTGGAATGAGGTTTCTACTGCTTATAAAATTGCCGGAGTGATACTTCTAAAAACATTTATTATCTTTTCTTTCAAATTTAGGATTGTTTTTGGTGTGATGTTTTTATGGGCATCATGTAATATGCTTATTATATCACCTTCTCTTGAATTATTTGAAAAAAATCCCTCATTTTTAATTTTTATTGATATTGTTCAATAAATTGAAAATGGTCACAAACAGCCATAGGAATGTACGTACAAAAATGTTCGTTTTTTCAATCCTACATCACATCTTCCCAAAATATACAGGGTGTTCCATTTGAAAAAATTGAAAAAATTCAGTTCAAAAAGTTGTAAATTTAAAAATTATTTTTGGCCCCCTGTACACTTCTAGGAAGTCAAAACTGCTAAGTGTCATCACACAGATGTTTCAAAACTGCTATTAACATATTTTTTCTTAAAATCGATAGTTGTGATTGTAGTGATATTTTTAATATACAAGTGTAAATGGTATAATTTCAACAAAAAAAAAATTATTACATTCAAGTGGTTGGGAGAAGGTCAATAATAATATAGAAGTGGGAGGAGGTCACAAAGAGGTTTCAAAAAATATTCTGATATACATGGCCTTTCATTTAAAAAAATGTTACTTGACTCTGTAGAATCGTCTTGGCTCACCCTACATATTCGACAAAAATTTCCTGTTATAGACTTTTTTTGTTTAGTTTACTTATGTTTTTGAAGAAAGTTTCTAGCTCTCATAGAACTCGAGATATCGAAGTCGGATGCACTATTGCTCCACTATACATATATATCGCGTTTTTCGGAATATAAAATAAATCCTTAACCCGTCTCTGGGATGTCTCCCAGAATTCCTGTTTCTTTGAATCAGTTAAGAAAAGATGACGACGACGTGCAGGATTTATCCAATTCAGCAATCACTTCTATGATATTCCAAAACCAAAAGCTCATACTGCTTATAATAATTGTTTTTTTAATTACTATCATACATAGAACTGATTTTATTATCTGTTTCCATTTTGTTGTTTCTTGTTAAATAAATATATCAGTTATATTTGCAATATTAATTACGTCAATACTAAATGACCTAATGTTTCGGTATATAATCGTAATCATATACCAATCGACATAAAGATTTTTTTAGAATATACTGTTGACAACTCTATAAAATTTATTTAAAAACAATTTTCTACCAAATTGATTTTTAATAATACAATTTGAAAGCAGTTCGGTTTTGAATATTTTCACAAAAATATTGTAAATGTCGAAGAAATTTCCGCGTCTTGTGATATATCTACCGAATGACCAATAGCAACAAAAAATGTGATGGATGGCATTTTATCATAATTCACGTACTTTCGTAGATTTAGTAAAATGTATTTAAAAGAATGTCATAAACTGGTATGCAATTTGTGACAAAAAAGTTATTTTAACATATTATTATTCTTTAGTTTCGCAACAATATCTGCAAACTGACGTATAAATTTGTTTGACACGAATCATTTACTTTAATTCCTGCAGTAAATTTGGCAAAGTAATTTGCATAGTAAATACAGCTATTAGATTGCAAAATTATCTTTCGTATTTGTGAAAATTATATTTAGCGTGCTGCCTTGAATGCAACTCGGAAAAATAAAACATTATGACTCACTTCCACTTAGGAAAATTAATATGAAAATCCTGCTTCATATTAATATAATTTAGATATGCACGTGTTGTAAGTTTTCGTAGTAGGTATTGTTAACAATATTATAATATGACAAACAAAAGTACATATTTTTCTGGAAGATTAACAAAAATGAAATCACTATCTTAATTTATTGGTATGGAATTATTAATTTGACGACCCCTCTACTTTTATATGTAAGCCAAGAATATTGTTATTAAGTTTATATTTAAATATTGTTTGACTATAAAAAATCATTTTCAGTATATAACGGGTGATCCAAATTGTATTTTAGGATTTGCATTCTGAATAAAAATCAAAATATTGGAAAAATCCGAATTTTATTGCTATCAGTATAAAGTACAAACTTAGCAGTTAGGTATGAAATTCGATGTCTGCCAAATACCCTCCACGGGTCCGCTGACATGATACCATTCTTTCAGCGAAGTTTTTCATAACGCTTTCGCATAAGGTTTGTTGACATAAACCCTTTGCTTCAAATAGCCCCACAGAAAAAAGTCTAATGGGGTTAGATCGCAAGACCTCGGTGGCCAATCGATGTCACCCCTCTGAGAGATAACACGACCAGGATATTTGGTTTGAAGTAAAGTGACTGTTTCACGCGCCGTGTGCCATGTGGCTCCATCCTGTTGAAACCACAAGTCATACAAGTTCAAATCGTTGGCACGTTATTGCGTCCAAAAAGTGGTCGAAGTTTTCTTAATGTAATCGTAACTGATCGCCTGTTTTCATAATAAATTTGTACGATATTCATGCGTTGCTGCACAGTATACGGCGCCATGATGAATTTGCCATGTGTTTCGATACCAACTGTACAAATGTAAACTCCCAACGTTCACACAACGCAAGTGGCGCGTAATTCAAATCCTAAAGTTCAATTTAGATCACCCTGCTTAATATTACCATGTTAATTTGTCACTTAATACGGCAATTTAAATAGTGGTCAATTTTTAGTTTAGGTGAATATCTGAAAGTTTAAAAACTCAATTAAAGTCAACAATGAGGCAATGAAACTTAACCCAATGTTGTATTTGAATAAAAAAAAGAAAAATTCTTTGTGGGCTGTCTATGAATTGCTTGAATGACATACGGAGTTGTAGATATGTCTAATTACTAAGCCTGGCCAAGCGATGTTAGATTCAGGGTCGGGCGTAATACCAATGCCATCGCGCGCTTGTTTACGATGACGATGAAACGAC
Organism: Rhamnusium bicolor; assembly: GCA_029963845.1. Lineage (NCBI taxonomy): Eukaryota > Metazoa > Arthropoda > Insecta > Coleoptera > Cerambycidae > Rhamnusium > Rhamnusium bicolor. Next base: position 30,097 of record JANEYF010002322.1, read on the forward strand.
ACACTTCAGTTGTTATCTGTCGGTCGATGCATAGACTACTAATAAATAATAAATAATGTTGAGCGTAAAGAGTAGAAAACGACCGTAAGCTGATAAAGTGAATACATTTATCGGTGAATTTCAGGATTTATTCTATGATGGATGTAAAATAATTTGTAGAGTTTGTGATCAAGAGTTAATGTGTTGGAATAAATACGGCTGCAAAATTCATGTCAATAGTAATCGGCATAAAAATAAAAAAAATGGCGTGTCTTCTTTGGAACCTCAGTTTATGTTTGATTTACTGTTAATGCTCATTGCCTGTGATATTCCCCTGTGCATATTGGATACACCAGCATTTCGGGAGTTCTGGAATAAATACAACCCCAGGTAAATTTACCAAGTCGTTCATCGTTACGTAGATATGTACCAAGTGTTCGTGAAGACATTGTAAATAGGATTAAATGTGCATTAAAAAATACACGGCTGTGGTTATGTGTTGACGAGACGACATATTGTAAAAAAAATTCTATTTTAAATGTTATAATACGTGTACTCGACCCTGTTAAACCAACATTTCCACTTTTACTAGCTAGCAAAAGACTAACTGCGTGTACTTGCGAAACAATTACGAGGGTGGTGTTGGAGATTTTCAAAAAATTTGAACTGTCAACAAGTCAAGTGTTGATGTTTGGGACCGACGGTGCTGCGACAATGCGTTTGATGGGCCGTTTTCTTTAAAGAGATGATTGTAGGTTTTTACATGTTACGTGTAAAGTGCATGCGTTCCATCTAGCAGAGACGATTCGAAAATGCTTTCTAGAGGTAGATGCATTAATAGCAAATACAAAAAAAAGTATTTCTCAAATCTCCTAAACGGCTTCGGGCATTTCACACACTGTGTCCTGGTATTCCGGAACCACCAGAGCCAATTCTTATACGTTGGGGAACGTGGTTGAAGGCAGCTTTTTATTATGCTGAATATTTTCAACAAATAAAAGCTGTGATACTACAGTTCAACCCTAACGAGGCTGCAGCTTTAAGGAAAGCTAGATAAGCTTTCAAGATGTTGAAACAGATTTAAAAACTATTTATAATAGTTATAGAGGAGTACACGACACAATAGAGAAATTGCAAAATACTTCGTTGTCGTTATTGGAATCGCTGCAAATAGTGGACGACGTAAATACACAGCTGCAGACTATAAATGACGCAAAGAATAAGCCCGTTATTGAAAAATTCGAGAGTGTATTACGGAAAGATCATGATTTTACCAAATTAAGACAAATTTGTGATGCGTTAAGTGAGTTCGCAGAGTGTTTTACTTATGCCTGTATTACTTCCGTAGATGTCGAACGGTCTTTTTCAAAATACAAACATATTTTTTCACCACAGCGAACATCGCTTACTGAGACAACTGTAGAAACATATCTGATGCTACACAGTTATTATAGAAGTGCTCCAGTTTGTGATAACGACAACTAAGCTACTTCATAAATAATCTGTTTAAGATGGTGAGTTTTGTACATATTTTTATAAAGTGTACCAGTATTAATAAAATTTATTTCCATTTACTTTATTTATTTATTATTAGTTATCACTTAGATATACAATGTACATGTGTGAACGTCATTTAACAGTTTAATAATAATATGCAGCGCTAAGCTTACACAATATATGGAAATACATAAAAAAAGAATTTAAAGCGAACGAAATAGTACAAAAACATACATCACAATATATAAAATATTTTTGTTTTTATTATTGTACTTAATCAACTATTATGATATGATGCATACCAAGTACGTCTCTGTAGGATTAATGAACTTGGCCATTCTTACTAATTACTAGTACTTGTTCACTAGCTCATCCTTAACTACTCTGCAGTGTAGCTAACACAAAACGTCGAGTATTACTAGTTCATAGATTATTAAGCTCTCATCTGATTAAAAAGAGGACAGAAAACGAAAAAACATTGCTAATAACTATGAGTAAATTAATGGTTAATGTATGAGCCTATAGTTCATAAATTAATTAGGAAACAGACTTTTAAGAAGGCAGTTGGAATTCCTCGATCTTTCAAAATGTAAAAGAAAGCTTAAAATTTTTATCAATTTCTGAATGAATCCCGGTTTATCCGTGGACTTAGTAGTATATCCAAAGACATTGATATGACAGTTGTTCATCCATCAGGAAACAAATTAAAAGAACATTTTTAGACACTCCAAAAGATAAAATTGTAATAAAAGAAATGTCAGAGAATTACGAAATTAACTGTAAAATTATGTAGGAGAAACCAGATAATCAATTTAAAGTAGGTTTAAAAAGCATAGTGGTGTTTGGTGAGCTTTTGAATAAAGCCATCAGATACATACTAATAGCTTAAGCTTTATTAGAAATACAGCAAACAACAAATAACTAGATGTCTTTCAAAACTTGAAAATTACAAAATGTAAAAATTGTAAGTGCAGCAGTGCCTACTTTATTGATTAGTGGTAATAAAATGTTATGTTCTTAGTTTAATTATAGATTAAATTATTTTCAGATGATGCCAACTTGGTTGGCGAAATACGAATAGTACAGTGTACAATACTACGTAATATTTAAGGGCCATATATTAATCAGATGAGTGATTAATGTTTAAAATTAATTACATTTTGACTTTTCCTAGGTTCTTAACTTCTGAAGAAGGCGTATGTATATAAAGTTGGAACGCTAATGATTAAATAGAATTAGTTTATAATTTGTTCTATCCTGGTGATTTAATGAAATACTAAATAAGAATACAAACATCATGATTTAATATGATTTGAAGGAAACAACTACTCAGCGGGCAAATACCCCGACCTGCATTGAATTACACCTTCAAATCATGATAGATCGATAGCCAATATCATTTGTCAATTCCTAACCAGACATAGATCGATTTCGAACTTATTAGTTCTCTTCAGTATGCCATAGGTTATGGAACAGACAAATGATAGTGGCCAACCTGCTAGTTAAATACTAACTATGGTGAAGTGAATAGTGGTGAGAGGTATGAAACTTCTCATATGGTCTGAATGCTACTATCCGACCGACATTCTCGATGTCTCTGTGGCGGATAGCGACTTGCATCACAACAAGTACCGAGAGCGGCGACCCCTAGCCCAGGTGGACTAAACTAATGTGATTAAATATGATTTGAAGGAAACAACTACTCAGCGGGCAAATACCCCGACCTGCATTGAATTACACCTTCAAATCATGATAGATCGATAGCCAATATCGAAGACTATGCACATATTCATTACTGTTACGGATTCTGTGACGGAAATTCTGTGGCATATACGGAGTATCAAAGACGTTTTCCAAATAGAAGACTTCTAGATTCTTGCGTTTTCATTAGAAAACATCATTTTCATTTTCGCAACTTTGGGAGTTGTTATCGAATGGGCTAGGGGTCGCCGCTCTCGGTATTTGCTGTGATGCAAGTCGCTATCCGCCACAGAGACATCGAGGATGTCGGTCGGATAGTAGCATTCAGACCATATGAGAAGTTTCATACCTCTCACCACTAATCATGATTTATTTGTATAAATGTATTTTATAAATAAGGTATTACTCATATATGACGATTTTTAAATATCAGATTTCTACGCATGTCTAACATAATATGGATAATCCGCTTACTTAAATATGCAACTATATATTTAGTACTTGTAACCCTTACCTTAAGTCAATAGGATATTTTGCAGAATCTTACCTGTAACAAAAATAATATTAATTAAATTATTTGAAAATTGAGTAGCAAACCACTAAATAACAGGAATAGGTAGGTGTATACTCGTATAATTGCACCTTGAATGTGAAAACGAGCTATTCACAACCTTAACCTAGTGGAAAATAGTATAATATTCTTGGATTTGCTTAGCTTAGTTACGGAATTCATTTCATAATTTTTTTGCTAGTGATCGAGATCGTTTTGTAAAATAATGTTGACGTAAAGATGAAGGTCACGCAGTAGTTGCTGGACTGGCGGAAAGGGAAATCCCCATCTCTGCCCTAAAGGTGAGAGAAGCGAACGACCATCTAAGGTTGGAATGGAAATATAGTCTCACCCTTCCCATTAGTGAATGGTGGAGGGGAAGGGAGAATTAAATTCTCTCCGGACCCTCTGGTGTACTTACACAGACGGTTTTTGTGTGGGCGCCAGACCATCCTCGGGGTAGGGAATATATTTGGAAAGCAGAGAAATGCAGAGAGCTTTGCTCTAGGATCGTACACCACGATCATCCAGGTAGAGGTCTACGCCATCCTAACAATTGCTGGTAAGGAGTAGTGCGGAACGGATAGTAAACATCTGCTTCAATAGCCAGGCTGCTTTAAAAGCGGTGTGATCCACTCGAACGAAATCATCTTCTTTTCAGGAGTGTCAGGACGTCCTAGAAAAGTTTACCACGTACTAATAAGTAAGAATTGTGTGACTCTCGAAGCATATCGTCTCCAGGCAACGAAAAGATGGATAAAATGGCTAGCCGAGGAGCTCTTCTCGGACATGTCCCAATTGGGCATCAAAAGAAGGCAGGTCACGATGGCACTCAATGAGTGGTCCTACGAGACACTAAGAAAGCATTGAAGGACCAACAGGGTCTGCAGGTAAACTTGAGATTTTGTGACGGGACCGAACAAGTCGAGATCGACATGGTCACTGGACCGGAGTACAAAGACTCTGAACCTCATAGTCGGAGTGCTGACAGGCCATTGCAGACGTAGGAGACGTCCATCATTGATAGGTGTTGGAGCAAGATCCTACATGTCCACGATGCGAGAAGTGACGAAGAAACGTCTTAGAACTTCCTGAGGCAGCGTGAAGCGCTCGGGCGCCTGAAGCACAGTATCTTCGGTACTGAGGCGCTTTTAAAGGAGGAAATTAGCTTCCTCAAAGTGAGTGACATCCTCAGCTTCATTAGGAGATCGGCGAGGAAGCAAGAGAATTACATAGCCGAGGGGACGACTGAGGGTGGGTAAAATGGTCCCGTCTGTGACCTACTTGCCAGACGACAGCCTCCTCTACCATTATCATCACCATTATAATTAAAATGAATAATGGCTTACCAGTTCAATTCAAAGATTATTCAATAGTGGAATTCAAGAAAAATTTTAAAACTTTCCTTCTGGAGCAATAGATTCATTTTGTTTTTATTCATAAACTGGCATTAGCGCAGATTAAACTCATTTTAGTGACCCAATTACCTTTGTGCAATTTCTTTATATTTTAATATAACTCAATATGTGTAATTATATTATTCTAATTACGTTAATATGATAATGTGCTGTACAGTTAAGTAGAAAAACGGCCATTGAGCGATATTTCGCCTTTCCGTAATATTATATACATGCAGTTTGTAAAATTTTTCAATCTAGAGATTATAGAAATATACAAGGACGTGTTATTATAATTATTAATATTAAATCTACAAAATCATGTCCCCGAAATTAATCATGTCATAAATATTCGATTTGTGTAAAATCCACAACAGAATCGACGAATAGTTGTCTTAGCAGCTGTTTAAAATTTGATGAAAAGACAAATCTTCATAATCAGGCAGGCTATCCCTCAGATTTTATGAAGCAAATGGCTGTCAGGAAATGAAAATACCTGCCCTAGTAGGTCAAATTGCAGAAAATACCGATTATAATATTTTGTTTCATAAAAAAATGTACTAGTCAACGATTCTGACTTGGCGCTTGAGTTTGGATGCGCAGTGGTCTAAACTCCGACCTTTCACTGTAAAACGGTTTGTTTCGTCTCTGTCCCACATTAGCGATATTTCTTCCCTCTCTGCACCGCCAAGCGCAAAGCTACAATCGTTGAATAGTATTTTGTATTTAAAAAAATCTCTATCCGTATAATGACTTAACAATTCTGTATTTTATTTAAAACGGAATGTTTTATTTTGTTTTTGGTAATATGAAGAGTGCTTTTATGTTGGATACCCTTTGAATACCCAGAATTAATGAGTAAGTTAGTTACTGCGGCATTTTGTATAGTCAATACAATTTACCTTATAGAAATATTCAGCTTATTTTGCAAATTTCCTACAATATAATTATAATTTAACGAAATACTTTGAAGGAAATATTTGATTTGGACCCTGAATAAACTGAGAGCTCTAAGGATTATTGTTGGAATTTCCATAATAACCCTAATAGATCCGGATGATGATGACTACTTCCGGTCATTTTCAGTACAATGCGGTTTACCTGAATCAGTCATTTCTGGCTCCGCTCTGCATTACATAGAATCCTATTTACCAGGATATCGTCCAATTTATAGTGCGTACGTACACTGTTTGATTTTATAATTATTGCCGATTAGAGCTGTAGCTATTCTCCTGTTGCCACTGAACGAAATATATTTAATTGTTTGAATTAAAGTATTTGATGAAAGTTGATGACGAATACCTAATTTAACATTTGAACATTTATAGTTAACACGTTGAGCCCCGGTGTAGAATGATTTTAGGATTTTCCTGGACCGGTATTTTTTGCAAATATCATTAAATAAATTCGAAAATATACATTTATCGCCATTCTTTTTGTAAGTACCTTGTTTTTTTTGCCGTTTTATTGAAATTTTTATTTGAGATACATGGAAATATCTCGCGGACTGAACATGAACTAGATGAGACTGACACTTGCAGAAAAAATCGTGCACAATGCTATAAGCACATGAAAGATGATGACAATAGAAAAACCGCCGAAAAAAATACTCAAGAACCAAGTACATGTGTTCCGTCTGCAAGATATATTATTATGTAACTTGTTTTTATGCCCAATAAATCCATAAAAAATAGTTTTATTTATTAATTACAGTAATTTGTTCATATAAACTATTTTTATAATTCAAATGTACACAATTTTTAATACTGAAAATGTGTACCTATTCTCTGCACTTATACGTAAAGATTTTCACAACTTGTTAAATTCGTTAGTCTCCTCGGACCGGTTTTGTACAGTTTACAGTTAACATCTAAACGTGAGTATTTCATTTTAAATCGATGCTTGAATGCATGGGGTTCGGGTGGGCAGTATATACACCTCGCGGTTCAGTGGCATTTTTGGAGTGTGGATCAAATTCTACCCTCCAAGGTTCATCACGTTTTAAACCTAGTTTTATATTTAATTTATTTGTTGACATCGAAAGACATCTGACTCGTAGAAATATAACAAAGGGGCCTCGGTCTACTTATCTCTTTCCTTTATTGATAACGGCATACCGATAAAAGAAATAAATACATGATCCGAGACATCTTTCTTCGGTTACCGGAAATCAACTCTCCTTCTATGTTAAGAAGCAATTTAAATTTATAATTCCTTTTTTTACGTTCTCTATTTCATATTTAAAGCTGTAACCGTGCTGTTTAACTTTCTACAGCAGATACAGGGTCAACGTTGGGGATACAGCACGAGTGTGGCGTAGCCACATAGTTCATAGATGTTAGTTGTTTGATGACGGTGGATGCGTATTGCCGATATATTGTAAATTGTCGTGCCGGCTGGAAGCTTTGACGTTAGTGAATCAAATCCTCAGATTTCTCCAACTTTTTCCTAAATTACGTTGCGATAGAACAGTAGTAAAGTGCTTTGTATGCAAGACAAGTTTGGTGGGCAAAATTTCAATAATTGTAAAAGACAATCAAAGCAAACGTCAAATAAGAAATCGATGTTTCTGTATGATTTCATTTTTATATTGTGAAACATTCCTCTGCATGTACTTAAAAATATACATTTTCAATTATTTTGGAAAAAATGTGGCCACTACTTACGAAAGAAATGTTTCTCATAATCAAATTGGGAATAACATACGATCGAAATTTCGTGATCACCAAATCATGTAACGATGCCTTATTTAATAATAATAATAATAATAATAATAAGTAATTTATTTCCTACAGGTTAAAGCACCCAATTACAGGAAAAGCTTAAAACTAAGTATACTGTGATATAAAATGCACAAATTTGCAATACACATAGTCATTAACATTACATTAAGAGTTTACAAGAAAAACTCATACATAAAAGTAAAATATATTATGGTGTTATGAAATAATCTAATTTAATAAGCACAGTTTTCTTCATATATGAATTATTTTAGCTAAACTATCATAGTTGACATCACATAAAGATGAAATGGTGTTAAAAGTTTTACACATATTAAAGATTGATGACTTTATCATAAGGTTTGTACGAGGAGCATCGCAGTAAAAGAGGTTGTTTTGACGGGATTCTAATCTGGGGACTGATAGGTTTAGTTTACTTAAAAGAAATGAACAATCAACATTGTGACTAATTAATTTATAAAGAAAGGATAAAACGACAACACCTCTTCTGAATCTGAGAGAATTAAGGTCAAACATATTAAGCAGTATTTTGTTGTCTGTACCTCGGGGAGGATAAGATCCATTACATTTGAAAAACATAAATTTCAGACATTTGCGTTGAACTGATTCAATGCGTGACAATGAATTTTGATATATGGGAAACCAAATAATACAGCCATACTCCAATTTACTTCTTATAAATGATATGTATAACAGTTTCAGGGTGTCAATATTCACAAAACCGCCCTAATTTCTTACTAAAAAACCTAAGGTTCTAGATGCCGATTTGACCATTTCATCGATATGATTGTTGAAAGTAAGTTTTGGGTCAAAAATAATTCCCAGATCCTTATAATTCACACAACGATCTAAAATGTTATTATCTATTTTATATTGAAAGGTAACTGTAGTGTCCTTCCTTGTATATGACATAACCTTACATTTGCCAATATTTAACTTTAGAGAATTGGCCGAGCACCAGCTAGAAATTTTATTAACTTCATTTTGCAGTAAGATACAATCCTCTATAGAACTTATCTCTAGGAAAATTTTGAGATCATCAGCAAATAGTAGGTGGTGAGAATTAATATTAGCTGTTAGGTCGTTAATAAAAATAAGAAATAAAAGGGGTCCTAAATTTGATCCTTGCGGAACTCCCGATACTGCTGTATATGATTGAGAGCGATAGCCTCCATATTCAACAAATTGATGTCTCCCAATTAAATAGGACTCAAATAAGCAAATTAAAGAGTCAGAGAAACCAATTCCTCTCAGCTTTGATAATAATAAAAAGTGATCTATTTGATCAAATGCCTTCTGTAAGTCTGTGTATATAACATCAACTTGACCTTGTGAATCTAAGGATTCTGATATATACTGAGATATCGAGGCTAGGTTGGTAATTGTAGATCTCTTCTCCATGAAACCATGTTGAGAAGGCGATATTGTATTTTTAACAGACCAGTAAATGTATTCATACAGAATAATCTCCAATAATTTGCCAAAGTTACATAATATTGCTATTGGTCTATAATTATTTAAATAAGAAGAATCACCGGATTTGAGTATGGGACATATTTTTGCAATTTTCCATATATCTGGATATTTACACGTAGTTAACGAGAGATTAAATAACAAAAGCAAGGGTTGAACAAACGCTCTAGCACAATCTTTGATTAAAAAAACTAGGAACTTTATCAACGCCGGCTGTCATTTTGTTTTTTAGTTTTTTTATGCCTTTAAGTATATCGTCCTCCGTTATATATTGCAAATTAATAAGATTGTTGTTTAGCAATATATTCTCTTTATTATTGTTGGGGTTTGAATTGATATAAACGTCCGAAAAATAGTTTGAAAAACCGTCAACGATGGATTGAGGAGTTTCGTAAGCTTTGTCATTGTAGTGGAGAATTCCAGGTATTCTTGACTTACCCCTTTTGACATTAAGAAATGATCAAAACTTTGATGGATGTTCTCCAATTGCGTCCTCGATTCTATGAACATAATCTTTATATGCAACGTTAATTTGAGTTTTCGCAAGTAAAAGATTACAATAAAATAAAACTGAAGGAATTCAATTTTGCATACAAAAGAATGGTATTTTAATGTCAGTGACAGGCGGAGCTACGTATGTATTAAAGCAGCTTTAATGGCTTAAAAAGTTTTATTTTACTTTATTGCACATAACCTGCCCACTTCATGCCTTTTACCACGTGACGGAAAACATTAGAGGTAGTTTTCAGGATATCGACAAATTAATAGCAAATAAAAAACGTTTTTTTTTTTAAATCTCCACAACGCATTAAAGAGTTCCACAAACCGTATCCAGGAATTCCTGAACATCCACAGCCGAAACTAACAAGATGGGGAAATTGGCTGGAAGCGAGATTTTATTATAATAAACATTTTTATGCAATTAAATTTGTAGTTCTCAAATTCGACCCAAAGGCCAAAGCTATCAAGTGAAGTCAACAGCAGTTTGAAAATCCACAAGTTGAAATAGATTTACACACGATACAACAGAACTTTAGTTGCATATACATAGCATTGAGATTTTGCTTTAAAAAATAGCAAAATTCCAAGGTTGAGGCTGTAGTGTAAATATTTGACATATACACACTGATTTATTTATGTCTAGCAATAGCTTATTCTCCATCTATATATCTGGCAGCATGTTTTTATAACACGGTAATTCACTATATGCTAAAAGAATGAAAAAGCAACCTTGAGGCTATCATACAATTTTCCTTTTTTTTTCTCATTTTGCAACTCTAGCACCCCCCACACGTCCCCCCGCGGATGGCTGCCAGACTTTCATTTTGTACATTGACAATTGTACAAGAATACTGAAAAATAAGAAATTCTCTTGAGGAAATCATGTAGGTTAATCGGCCACTATCTGCCCGTCTATTAGAGAAATATTGAGGTTGATATGGTTGCGGTAGACATGTGACCAAATGATTTGGGTAGATGTAATTAATAAGGCTATTATGTAATGTATTTATACATTTTATATTCGTAATATCTCTTATACTCCTAACGAAAAATTCCATTTTTTTTTAAGCTAGCATTACTTATTGGCCTTATACTATTAAAAGATGACGTTTAGAAAACAAAGATTCTTGTATTCTCTGACATTCAAAGTTCGGTATTATTGATAGTATAAACAAAGATGATAGTTTAGATAGTTAGATAGATATATAGTTTAATTTTGTAATTTTGTACTTTTCAATTTAATAAGCATTGTTTGTTACTCATTTCTTACTACTTTTATTTAGTTATTTATAGTTTTATGAATATTTTATATTATATTATATTAAGTTATAGTTTTTAAGTATATTTTTAATTTAACTTTTTTTAACTATACTGTTGTCCTGTAATTGGATTCTGTAATCCGTTGGGCAAATAGATCAATAAATAAATAAATAAATACAATAAATAAATAAAATAAATAAATAAAATCTTATTTAAGACTTCTTATAATTGAGCACAGTTAGCGTTTACAATTCTGCAATATAGCTTGCAGTCATCTGCAAAAAGAAAAGACGTGGAGTAAGTCAATATGTTAGCAAATCATTAATAAATACGAGAAATAGCAGTGGACCCAAGTTACTTCTCTGTGGCACTCCAGAACTAATTTTAAAAGTCGATAAATTATAACAATTTAAATTGGTAAAAATCTGCCTTCTATAAAAATAAGAACGTAATAGATTAACAATATCAGGCTTTATTTCATATTTACTTATGTAGTTCATAATAATAGCTCATAAACTAAATTTTTCATATCCAATATTTTTGTGAATTTCACTATACTAGAAATAAAGTGAATTGGAGGAGCCCGGTCAGGAATCAGGATATAGGCAAGTGCATAGCCAGTGTAAAGTACTTTTCAGGTATTAACTCTAATATAGAAAACTGCTATTCTCATAGGGAGCGGGTTCGGATTTCACTTATGCGAAATAAATATTAATTCATCTACCTCGTAGAAGCTCTACATTCTCTATAAATTATAAGTTTTCTTTCTCCACTCAGAAAAATCAGGATTTTAGGGTGCGCCTTAGGAACATGAAAGTCGGCTAATAAACGACACAAACATATCTGCTGCTTTCATTTTTAACTAGTTACATTGTCTAATTATTTCTATTGCATCTGCAGATGACTTAACGTAAACTCCCTCAAAAGAACTAAGAGCACTCAGAAATAACTTGTCGAGTATTCCTCTGTTGTAGGTTTTATTTTGTAAGGTTTAGTTTGTGTATTGTAGAATGGAAATCCAGTTGAAAATCTCTTGTACGGAGTTAAACAGTGTAGCGTCAGACGTTTCCGAGATGCAAATGTTCCGCCATCTGTTTAAATACGTTCTAACTCTGACTTATTAAGTCCCATAAAGTATGAAAGGCACTTATTTACTGACTGTGAAAATTAACGGCGATTATGTTATTTATCTCAAATCTAAATACCAGTGGCTACTGTCTTTTATGAAGGGGAGAATAATGATCAAGAAATAAGATCCAACCATATTTTAAAATAAATTTGTGTTGGTCTGTTTAGAAAAAATATTTAATTCTATTAGCCGCGGAGCCAGGAAGTAAATAGTTTATGTTTATAAAAAAACATGAAAACTGATTTAGAATACAATATTTCTAAGTTGAACACGTCAAATTTATTAAAAAGATCTGTAGAATATTGCTTATTTTTTGATAATATTATTTTGAATAAATATTTTTGGGTAATTCTTAAAACCTCAAGATTTGTACTACCCCAAATTATTATTTCATAGCGCAGTATTGATTCAGCCAAGACATCGTACAGTGTTTTTAATATATAATTTGGTAATATGTCTCTGAGATGATAAAATTTCAAAATTAACAATCGAAGTTTCTTGTTTAAATTGTTGATATCCTCTATCCATTTGAGGTTCTAATCTATAGTTAATCCAAGATATTTCATGTTAGTTACAGCTATTATCTCTTGCGTACATGAGAAATTATCGAAAAGTTTATTGAGAATACAATTATTATAGTTGTGCAAATGGATTTTGTTTTTATTTAGAAGATATTTGTCATAGATACTAAAACATATACATTTTGTTTTTTTCCATATTGATTGTCAAGTGATTTTCGGAGAGCAAATGTTGAACTTTCGAAAATTCTTCAATTGTTAATTTTTTTACTTCTTCCCAACTAGTACCTTCCATTAGAAGAACAGTGTCATCAGCATACAATATAATTCTGCATTTGTTATCTAGAAGTAAAAGTTCATTTATATAAATCAAAAATAATGTTGGCCCTAGAACGGTTCCTTGAGGTATACCATATTCTAATTGTTGTTTAGACGTACTGAGTTGATCACCGATTTTAACACACTGTTTTTTGTTTTGTAAGTAACTATAAAATATGTTATTAGCTACACCTCGTATACCATAATCATTTAGTTTTTCAATAAGGATGTTGTGAGACACTGTATCAAATGCCTTGGCTAAATCAAAAACTTTACCTTGTTCCCTTATATTACATGCATTAACACTAAATTTAATCTGCCATTTTTTATCCAATCTTCCCAGATAACACTAATATGTCTTATGAATGTCTGGAGAACATGCACTATGTATGTTTGGAATGTCCATAAGACATACAAACAGTGGATGTACAATGAACATTCCAAGGATGTCTTTTGCTATAATTAAAGATAACCCTAAAATGTTGTATTGTCCGTTTTAGTTACAAGAGAGTATTATATGGGACGCCCTAAATCACATTCTTAAGATTTTAAATTGAACTTAATTACAGATTTCAGGGATTTAGAAATAATTACATGTATAAAGAGAAGATATGTTCTTCTTACTGTATGCCGCCTAAGAACAGTTGGGAATTTATGTACACATCCATCATAGGTTGAATGTTCACTTCACTGTCATGGACAGTAAATAAACATCTATAGGAGACACATAACACTGATTGTAAACAAAAACTTGCAGCTGGAATTTTTAAATAAACGGCAAAGAGCAGACGTTGAATAGTAGTAGATTATAAATTGCGCAATTTAGGAAAACTTTGTTGAATTTGTTTGAATACATTGAAAACACAAACAGTAGAACCTTGATTAAAGATGTCATATAATCTGAAGAACAAGACCCAATATCGAAATAATAAAATTCTCCTAGAAAGGATTACAATTTAAACTTAACAGTAAAATTGACGTCTTCAGAACTACAATTTCAGGATATGCAGAAAACATATAAACATTCCTTCAGATCATGTACCAAGATGTTCAAACTTAAACAAGACTTATAAAGTATATCCCCAAGATGTACTGTGCTGTCTGACATAACACATGAAACACAAATGGAAAGAAAAACCTTAGGTTTACTGTAAAACAATTTTCATCAAGACATTCAACGATATGAAGTACAGAAATACAGCTTGACAAAGTTATGCTGGCATATGACCTTCTTATGCTCTGTAGCAAGAGACGGGATAGAGCTGGTCCATTCGACCTAGATTTATTTTGTATGAACATCTGCACACTTCGATAAAAAGTAGCAATTATCTGTTTGAGATTTTGTGTATTTATTTGGTGTCCAAGAGGTTTACCTAAATTAATAATTGTTTACCATGTTTAAAAGCAAAGTAAAAGGCAGGGTACTGCTCTAGAGGTTAGAGCTGCGAAATTATTAAAATTTATGACCGCAGAAGGAGCTGCAGAAACGCTTACTATACTGCTTTGTAAAGTAAACCAAGCTATTTAAAAAAACGTGTTTATATGTTTGAAAAATAGTGTTTGCAAAACTATCTAGGTGTAACAAGAGGGAAAATTTTAATAAGCTTATTTACATTTTGGATAAATTTGGAATAGATAACTTATTTCTTAAATGGATTTTTGGTAATAAGGCAAAACTCCATTTTTAACTAGTCTACCGGATGTAAGAGGATCATGGTACACCCCCCTTTTCTCCTTTAGTTTTGAAGAAAATTGATCAATCAATTTTGTATACCTTATATACACAATATGCAGCACTTTTTGACATACAAGTGATTTTTTTTCACTTCGGATTTGCTGGAAGTGACACTAACTTTCTATTTTTAAATGGAAAACCCTGTATATTATTACATTTTAGAAGTCTGCATAATTTTCTGAATCCAACGATACCAAATAAGTGACATTTCAAACGTCAATATTTATTATAATGTAATTTTTAATTTTCCATTTAAGTGTGCCATGATGATTAAGACTTATTCTAAATGACCCGTGTATGCTAAAAAAATCGAAATCCCTTAAAAATACTAACTTACGTGATTTATGAGCAAATAAAGTTCACCAAAATGGTTTTTGGGGAAAAACTAAATTTTTTCAAATGGAACCATATTGGTACCGTGATACCATTTATTAGTACTACTAATAAGGAATTTATCCATATGTTAAAACTGTGCGATAAATACAAACAAAATTACAACTAAAGGAAAATAAGAAAATACAATTTTATTCCAATTACCTTGTTATACATAAGGTGGCTTTGGAATACAAAAAATGAACACAGAACATTATAACAGTTTTTCAAAATGTTGTCCATTAACGTCAATGGACTTCTGAACTCGCGTAGCTGTTTCTCGCCGTTCGCCAATTGCTGGGCCGTTATGCTATTAATTAAGCGTCTTACGCGTAGCTCCAGGTCTTCACGAGTTGTAACGGTGGTTTCGTAGACAATATTTTTTAAATGACCCCAAACAAATAAATCAAGTGGTATTAAATCAGATGACCTTGGAGGCCACCTCACAGGACCACTCGTCGAAATTACGTTTTCTCCGAATCTCCGTTGAAGGTAATCAGTTACTATCCTTGAATTATGGGGAGGAGCACCATCTTGTTGGAAATACATTTCCTGTCATAAATGGAAAGGTAATTGGCTCCGTGGTCTAGAGCTAACGTACTTGCTTCGAAACTTCGGGATCCCGGGTTCCATTCCCGGTGGAGGAACTGGGATTTTTCTGTGAGAGAGAAGAATCGTAGTATACTCGAATATTGGGTGTGTGTCCATTGTCTTTAAATGTGTAGCCCTCTCTCACACAAGGTCATTCCAGACCTTCCGGGATAAAGGGGGTTGTAATTTCATGTGGTCATATGGTAATTCAGCTAAACTGTCCTCAATTTCATTTTGCGGAAATCCCAAGTATCTGGCACCAGTCAGGGGTCCTTCAAATATTATTGGACCAATGATTCTACTACCGATTATTCCAAGCCAAACATTGAAATCGAACCGCACTTGAAAGTTATCCTCCCGTAATAAATTTTGATTTTCTTGTGACCAGTATTTTGTATTTTGTCGTTTAAATAATCCCAAATTTGTAAACCTAGACTCGTCTGAAAATAAAATCATTCCCAAAAAAATCGTTGTTTGGCTGCACGTTATTCTGCAAAATCCAATTGCAATATTCTATCCTACGTTCGTAATCATTTTCGTAGAAGTGCTGGTGCAATTGGTATTTAAAAGATTTATAGTGGTATTTGTGCAAAATTCGGCTTACTATTTGGTGACTGATTTCCAATGCAAACCCAATTTGCCTTAAAGAAACAGCCTTATTAACTTCTACTCGAGCCAAAATATTAATTTCCGTTCCTTCGTCAAGAATGAAATTTTCGTCGGGATCATTGTTGGACTTAAAGTAATTACTCGCTGGACAATGTCTATCAGGATATCGTTCGGTATAAAGGTGTCTAGCCGCAACGGCATTTTTTTTACATTCCCCATAAATAATTGACATGATCACTGTTTCATCTCTTGTATAAAGTTGCGGCATTTTGAACACAATTAACAAGAATTTTAAATAATTTTACAGACACAATAAAAACACCGGTAAACCAACAAATGTTTGATAAACTAAGTATTTCATTGTTTTCAAAGCCAACTTAGTTATTTCTTAACATTTAATTAGAACAAAATTGTATTTTCTTATTTTCTTTTAGCTCTAATTTTGTTTGTATTTATCGCACATTTTAATACGACATATGAATAAATTCCTTATTAATAGTACCAATAAGTGGTACTACGGTACCACTATGGTTCTGTATAAAAAAATAATTTAATACTTTTGACGTGATTTCGATTTTTCTAGCATTACACGAGTCATTTATAATTAATCGGAACCATCATGACACATATGGAAAACTAAACATTATATTATAAAAAATACTGACGTTTAAAATGTCACTTATTTGGTGTCGTTGGATTCAGAAAATTATGCAGAATTCAAAAATGCAATAATATACAGGGTGTTCCATTTAAAAATCGAAATTAAGTGTCACTTCCGGCGAAACCTGAAGTGAAAAAAATCACTTGTATGTCAAAAATGCCGCTTATCATGTATATAGGTTATCTCAAATTTCAATCAATTATATTCAGAACTAATGGAGAAAAGGGGGTGTACCATGATCCTGGTATATTGGATATACTTATTTTCTAATATTATCGATCTCTATCTCCTTAATTATTAATTGTTAGTTTTCCGTGTTTGACAGATTAAAAAACCTGGACGAAAGTAAGATTTTTACATGTCTGTATGTAAATAAAAACACACACTTAAAAAAATCTACATTGTAGATCAAACACTGTGAACAAGTATCGCAGATTAAAATATTTATCAGTATAACTTTTTTCTGTTATTATCAGTTAAATATTTTTCTACTCTGCAGTTTTCTTTTTTTCTTTTTTCTCGTGTTTTACTGTATATGGATGTATGTCTTAAAATAATAAAAGAGTACAAATTAATTTGTGTAATGAATACTTTATTGTCAATTTACAATTTAATTATATATTACCTAATAGAATTACTCAATAATGCTCAAATTATCAGAAGAATAAATATTACCATTGTGTATGAACAGCAATTAATTATATGTAGCAACCAAGTTTCCATCGCAATTAATTGCCACATAACGCGTTGTTGAAAAACTTTCTCATCCAATTGTACTTCACAAGAACAACAATAATTTTACCTTTGTCGGACATCACCCATTCTTGTCAGTTTTATCGCATATCACATACCACCATACGTTTGTCAAGAGTTGTACTCGAGATGCAAAAAGCGTCAAGCATAGGAGTTTGCAAAATGAGGCAGAAAAATGAAATTTTCCTCAACTTTAACAAAAACTGCATGAAAAAAATCATTAATTTGTGAAATGAAGGTGCCCCGGGTGGACGGGAAAGAAAGATCTCTTATACTGCCTGATAACGCTTGTTTGCGAACTAGTCTGATTTTTGAAAAATGGAATAACGTTATTGGTTCATTTTTTAGGAATTTGTATTACTATAGTAATATAAAAAAATTTGTTCATTCGTAACATAAGTTATCTTTACATTAATAGTTCGTAAAAATACATAATTACAATCTCACCTTTATTCGAAACTGTACTGAATAAATAACATTGAATACTGTTGATTTTTATGCTTATAGCCATGAATTATTACTTTTTTTGATATAAGCGAAAACTTCCATCGTAAAAACTTTGTTAGAGACAAAGCATCAATTTTCATCGAAATTGATAAAACTTATATAAAAATTTATAAAAAAAGTAATAAAACTGGTCGTAACTGTTAACTTGCTGTCGTTTATTTCTTGACTTATTCAATATTCCCGTAAACTCCTGAGTTTTGAGATAACGGACATTATTGTGAAACGGTTTATCGCTTGACTTGAAGTATTTTAGAAACACTTACGCCATTGTGTCTGCTTCGATATTGCATGAAATATTCATCCATACTTGAGAAACACGTTTTAGGGGCTTAAAAGGCAATTCCTCACAGTTTATTTTAAAAGATATCAAATAATATGTTGTAGGTATGAAATACTGAATTAAGAGAGCGAAGTCATAAAATTATGTAAAATATTGGATCATTATTCGATTCGCGATACCTATGGATTTTTTGTTCTGAGAAAATTTGACTACAATACTTCCATAGTGTTTACTACGAGCACAACAGCAATGCGTGCTACAAGATAACCAGACTTTTAAAGGGAATTCGTTCCCATTAAGTTGATTTTCTTGTACAGACACTCACTTTGTCAAGTTAGCTCATAGAATTTTAAAGTAATATCACTTTAATACCCGTTATCTTCTTCCAATAATAAGATTAGTCCCATTTCGCCACAATTAGCATTATGGGTATCAGCGCCCTCTGGTCATTTAAAAACGACGAAGCCGTACATTGCCGTAAATTGTTAGACAAATTTAACTTACCGAGTCTTGCCAAACGAAGAATACCTCAATCAATAATTTTCCTATATAAAATTGTTAATAATCGTCTGGATTGTATTAACCTATTAAATCAAATAAATCATAAAGTACCTAGAATTTCTGCTCGACATAACAACTTATATTTATTTCACACATACCAAGAACTAATATTCTTTTTACTACAGATGTTCAAAATGTTGTCCGTTATTATCTCTGCACAATCGTGTTTTTGTGACGGTAGCCCTAAGCACGTTATCTAACTGTAATTCAGTAATCCCAACGATTGCTCTTCTGACTCTCATTTCCATGTTTTCTCTGCTTGTTGGTGGAGTTCTATAAACGTTTTCCTTGAGGTGGCCCCATACAAAAAAAATCAAGCGGCGTAAGGTCTGGTGACCTTGCAGGCCATCGACGGGCCCATTTGTTTCCATCCAGTTTTCTCCAAACCTTTCATTTAAATAATTCACCACAACCCTGCTGTTATGTGGTGGAGCCCCATCCTGTTGAAAAATTATTGGGTTAACATTAGGTGGCAGTTCTTCCAAAAAATCTTGTATCTGGTTTTGCAAAAAATTCCAAATATCTGTCTCCATTTAATGGACCATCAAAAATTATTGGCCCAATAATTCTTCTGCCAATTACTCCTAACCATACATTAAAACTAAATCGCTCCTGATATGCACTTTCTTTCATATTTCTGGGATTCTCTTGTGCCCAATAACGGGTGTTGTTACGATTGAATAATCCCAAATTAGTGAACCTGGACTCGTCGGAAAATAAAATTTGTTCACGAAAATTATTATCCAAATTGTGTCTGTTCAGAAACCAATTGCAATAGTTCAATATTCTTTGAAAATCATTTTCGTATAAATGCTGGTGTATTTGGTACTTGTATGATTTAAATTTATGTTTTTTCAAAATGCGTCGAGCTGATTCCCGATTTACACGGGTTTGGTCCTCAATCTGTCTTATCGAAATCGTGGGATCTACCTTGACAATTGCAAGTACATTGATTTCCGAGTCTTCATCGATAATGAAATTATTTTCCGGTACTTCTGGTTCACTTCTGAATTGCCGTTCAACTCTTACAAAATAGTTGTTTGGTGGATGAATTCTATCGGGAAATCTTTCTTCATATAAGACAGCAGCCTGCCTGCTATTTTTTTTACATTCGCCATAGATTAGTAGCATATCTACTTTTTCATTTCGTGAATACATGGCAAAATAGAGTTAAAGACGTGATAACTTAGGTATAATTTAATGAAAAATACTTAAATTGCTGTCAAGTAAACAATTCTTAATTGTCAAATCAAAATGACGCGTCGTTTTACCTTCTTTTGTTTCCACCGCCTGCTTACTAAATATTTTTGTTGCAGTACAATATTCATTACGATGCAATAACATTCGATACTAATTTTAATGAAGAAAGCAAAATATGATAGGCACAGCAATTGTATTGGACAAAAATAAAAGGTAAATAAGTATTTTTTAACTAGGTGAAGTAAAAAAATGGGGTTCCTATCTTGGTTTTTAAGATATCGTGGGTTGTTTAAAGATATATTTTTTAAATAAGTTAGATCTATTAGTCTGTTCAGCTACTGGTTATTCCCAAAAAAAATATGAGGCACAAAGTTGCATGCCAGAGGTCTTTCGATATCACGGCACACTACGCATCAATATCTGCCAAGGTTCATATCAGGGCCATCTAGACTTAACAAACTAAAATTGATATTAACTGTCATTTTAAAAACAAATGCCATGTTCCGATACATGGTTGAAAAGAGAATCTAGAGACGAATCAGATAGGTAAAAAAAATATACAGGGTGCCATTTAAAATAACAGAGTAGATGTCACTTCCGGTGAAACCACAAGCGATGGACAAACATTTTTTTGTACTTAAAAAAAGGACAATCACGCATTATATAAGTGTACCAAATTTCAAAATAATATCTTTTTAAATAAACATGCTACGGGGTGTTACATGTCTCCTGTGTCATCCGGTATATATGTACAAGTGTATATTTATATGTGTATATACAATTCTATATGTTTTGTTCCTATATGTTATATATTTAATTAAGAAATTTTTTGTAACACTCAACATTGTTTATTGTGTATTAATCTATACATAATTTCAATGTACCTAATCCTGTAATTGGGCTCCTCTCTGTTGGATTTTGTATTTAAATAAATAAATAAATAAATAAATAAATAAATAAATAAATAAATAAATAAATAAATAAATAAAAATTATCAAAATCAAAATTAAGGGACAAGTGATTATTTATTTTTTATATAGAATTCTTTGAAAGAAAATTATGGTCCAGCTACCTCATATATTCTTCTTTAATACAAAAGTTTACATTCTTATTAAAATTCCAATGACATCAAGTAACTGGATTTCACTGTACATGCATTTTTCATAATATGTAAGGCAATCGTTCGCATTTAAAGCTTTGTCATTACGTATCGCCAATATTTTAAACAGAGTATGTGTCCTGAAAGAAACGCTCTCATAAATAACATGCAGCAAACTCAACCCATTTCATCGTTGATTGCAAGAGGAAAACGGCAGACAATATCTAACCAATGACCCTTGACGGTGGTCATAAGATTGTTATATTAAACCTGGACTCTCATAAATCTTGGCCTTTTCTCAAAGTCCTCTCAAACGATCGTTTTGTTTTATCGTAACGGTATAACTTTCGCAAACTTAAATGCCGGAATTTACGCCTATAATAATATTTCTTTTGGTAAAAATAGTCGGTAAAAATTTATTGTAAAGTTTTACCATCCCAAATACCGTCACTCAGGCAGTTAAATTTGAGTGGCAAAAAATACTCATATCAAATAAAGTGACGGTTTTATTTTATTTAAACTATAAATTTGACAGTTTTACTTTCAATGCGTTGACTATGGAAATTGTAAGGGGTAATTTTACAACAAATTTAAACGAAAAACGTTAGACGCGTTATTTATTTTAATGTTTTTAATTTTTGAAGTTTTGTCAAAAAAAAAACTATTAGCAACTTTCACTTTTTCTTCAATACGCTTTTCCAAATACCCCTCTGTAACCGTTGAGGATCTCTATCACTATGCCGTTTAGGTCTTAAGATATTAGCCCCTGAACCAACTAAAAGTGAACCAAAGAATCTTCTAAAACTGTGACCAGGGCATTTTATTCTACTTGATAATTTAAGAAAGGATACAATAAGGCTCGGGATTTTGGCTAATTTATTTACTTCAACTACCTAAACTTTGTAGTTTCCATTTTTATACTGGAAAAAGATCTCGAAGTTGGTGCTTGTCTTGTCGAAGTGACATGCACTTGCGACAAATATCAGCTGTATTAAATTTATTTCATTATTACTGAGTATTCTAAATATTATTTTTATTTTTGTTTTGGAGTCTGAAATCATGACAATTATGAAAATCCTCGACGTCTTCTATGGTCATTTTAGAAAGTTTGTCCCGGCGACAGACATCCAACAATTCCATTATCATGACTACTTTCATCACTAAAAACTTTCATTGGGGACATCAAGTAAAAAAGTAATAACGTTTTAAAGGTATGGTTGAGATTTTAATGGCACTATTTCCGTTTATGCTTTCGAGTCGCGCGGATCCATTACCGACGGTGCACGTTTGCGTCCTGACTACTAACTGTATCAGTCTAGCCGCGGCTGTAAAAAAACCGCTGCCAATTACTTGGGGATCGGAACTTCCTCACCGTAGTAATATTCGACGTGTGGTCACTTTGACGTTTCAAGAAAGTCACATTTTTTGACGTTTCAAAAGTCATATTTTGACGTTTCAGAAAAGTCACATTGGTGGAATGTCACTAATATTCTTTTTAGACATTGGGACCGATTTTGCTCATCAACGAGCTTAATCTCTTCCTTGACCTCTAGAATGTGTGTATCAAATTTGAAAAGTTTCTCTCAAAAACTGTAGCTGCTATCGCGAACTACACAGACGGAATTTTTTTTTGTCTGAAATTTGTGTATCGTCATAATTCATCGAGATTCGTTCAGAAATGCAATAAAAATATTCAAATTTTTTTTCACGAATACATAACTTCCTCACTGTGAGTGGTGAGGAAGTAAAATATACATTTACCTTAAAGTAATGGCCAACTTTTCTTCTGGTGTAATATAGTGTCTCAAAAAATCCTGTTGATTTTTTACTAAGATATTCATGTACAAGGTTTAAAACAAACTGAAACTGTGTTGGAATTAATCAAAAAATGCCCGAAGCTTTTTTTATCCGAATATAGATGTCTATTTATCAATTTTTTGATGCTTTTTAATTGATAATGAAAGTTCCTCTTCTTCTTTTCTTCTTCGCCATCTAATTTCTAATTTAAGATACTTAAGTAGAACCAAGGAATAAACCCCTGTGGAAAATTTCTGCACCAGACATCCCCCCTTGCAAAGACATCCGAGATATCCTCGGATATCCATGGGCATCCTCGAAAATCTCTGGACATAGCTCCCGGGGCATCCTCGGAAATTCATGAACATCCTCAGAGATCCTCAAATAGTTCTCGGACATCCCTCAGACAACCATAGAAATATTTTACAAGGTATTGAATACATCCCCAATTAATAAATTTAGTACTTATCTTGGTACCTGTTTAATAACTTCATAATCCCTTATGATCTGCAGAGTTCATAAAGGTTATAAATACATACTTACCAGGTTATCTGTGATTTTGTATATTTAAATGGAAAATAGCTAAAAAATAAAAAATCATTTCGAAAAAAAAATTATTTAAAAAACAAAAAATAAAAACTATGAAAAACAAGAGATCATTAAAAAATAACAAATATATATTAAACCAAACAGAACTTGAAATTCTAAAAAGTATTTTAATTTACTGGTTTTAGTTCAGATTTTAGATGAATATAGTTTTCCTATATATTGTTATAGTTTCATCTAACTTGTACATAATTGAATCTGAAGTTGTATCAGAATACGTAGTGGATTATTCTGATTCAGTCAAAATTAGGGAGTCAAAAAACATAAATACTTTTTCAACACCTGCGATGTCTGAATTTTTCTGCCAAGAAGATTTATTCCCTCTTCTTATTTGTTTTGAAAATCTTACGTTGAATATATTGGCGTTGATATTTTTTTCAATAGGTCCAATATACCACCTTATATGGGAGAGTTATAAATTGCGTATTACTATAATATCTTGGTCATTAACATTTATTTCTGTTTCATCCTCGAGTTCCGAATTTATTAGCAATATGCTCAGTTTCCAATAGTTTTCTTTTTTTTCTTCCGTAGGAAATATAACATGATCCTTAATATTATTATGCTATTTATTACTTTTATTCGGTCTAATCGTTCAATGATGTCTTTCTTCGTGCTGAAACTTACTTTGGTGGAGAACATCGAGATCGTAGACTTCATACTTCTAAATGTTTGCTTGCAAAAGTTACTGCTAAACAGCCAGGAAAGAAATATTTCTTCAGACATGTTTTCGTCTATTTGAAATGTTTTGGTAACATTTATTAAGACGTGACCGTTCAACTCGTTGAAATGAATTTAAACCTCATCAAAAGCAATCCTCCACATTAGCCAGATTATCATATTACAAGCTAGAAATTACAAAGTTAAGAATATAACTGAGCGATTACCTATTATTATTTGAAATGCAGCAACTTATCATTGCAATTTGAATTAATGTTGTTACTGTCATGCCGTTAATAAACTTATACATAAAACCTTCGACATAACTTAACTTCAAAACATAAACTGCGGTTGAGCATAAGTCTACGCAAAAGCGTGATACTGTCGGTTTTAGAAAATCCAGAATAATTCCCTGAGACATCCCCGAGACATTCCCGGACATCCCAAGACATCCCCAAGATATCCTCAGATATCCCTAGGCATCCCTAGACTTTCTTAGACATTCTCAGACATCCCCGGACATCCTCAAACTTGTACACCAGAAATCTAAAGCGGTTTACCCCTCGAGTAGAACAAATCATGGATAAAACTCGAATATAAAATGGCCTTTTTGCACTTGTGAGATTATCTTTTTTACACTTGTGTGATATTAGGACTGAGAAATCCTCACGCGTGCAAAGAAGACTCGTTTTATATTCTTGTTGTACATCTATTTTGTTAAATCAGTTTTTCTTAATTGATTTTGGTCTTTAACTCTTTAAAAGAATAAGATATTGACCAGGTGAAGCTTTCTCCCGCCACAATGAATCACCTTATATATTGCTGTAATGGGCTATCCATTCTTCATATAATTTTTTGGATTATTGCCAATGCTGAATGGCCTTTTCTTTCTAGGGTTAATGGATGAAAGCAACAAAATTACTTTTAATTTTTAATTCCATTTATATGATTAATTCTCTAGAATATTCTGTAATTATCTTTTACGTGACGAGATGTTGAGTTATAAAAAATACAATGCATTCTCATTTCGTTCCCTTGGCAACCTCATTGTCTGGCTAATATTTTAGTAGAATAAGAACAATGAGTACAATACTCAACTACACAGCGAAGCAACGTAAGGGACTTAGTAAATCATTGGAAATGCTCCTACATAACGGATGGTGGACATAGGCTGACCTAGGTCGGGCTGTACCCTGATGGAAGATCCTTGTTTCGCCTCACTGACACCAAGACGAATGGGTTAGGTCTTCAGGTTATTATACTTTATTATTCGTGTGAAGCAAAATCCAGTTAAGGCCTGGGCGAGTGGAAACTGAATAAGTAATCTAATCATAAAATGCATCCCACAACATAAATATAATTTATAGTCAAGATAGTTTACTTATGGATATCATTTTATACTGTCTGATTTATAAAAGTCGGGGAATTTAAAATTCTTTTTAACAAATTGCGATGGAGTACGGTGTGTAAAATCATTTACATAAGCCAGAGCAGACGAAATAATGCAATAAGAATAAAGGAACATTAGTGATATATAATAATTAATAAGGTTACAAGCTACACTGCAGTTAAATATATCAATGTGGCATTAATTTCTTTGTACTGGTCACATAATTGAGTTATATTGCGATTGAAAATTTTTATATATTTTTGAAGTGACCATATCAAAAGTTACAGATTGTTCATAAATTTGAACTAAAAGAAAACAGCACTAAGGTAATTTAATGGTTATCTTATAATTAGAGTCCGTATCTCGGATGACATTGATGTAAAAATCAGGATCGGCATTGAAAAGTAGTACGCAATTATAAAAATTCTTAACGCTTTTTGTAGATTATTGCTGAATTAACTGGAGGAGATTATACGTGGTAGTGGGTATATCATTGTCGATATTTCAACAGTTGTCTTATTCTGACAGCACTGAATTTACTTTATGTAAGTGCTACTGTCACTGACACCAAATTTTCGAACATCTCTGGGCAACCCTAAACCTCATATGTAGGAACTAACATTAAATTCAATTGTTACTAATCAAATCCACATAAATAAAAATTGAAAACACATGCGTAGTAATTACAGATTTTCCTGACCATGACAGGATAATATTGCACCTTTAACACTTGAGTTCGACACCATAAAATATTAACTCGGGGTATTCACAAATCCACGATTGTACCGTATGAACAGAAGGCATTGGGCGTACAATATTTTACTAATTGTCGCAATATTGGATATATACTGCAGTCATACAGGCTGGGCTTGAGGCCCAGATAAGGATGTGTTATTCCTGGTACATCTAGGTACTGGAGGAGTTGCTGCGTGTTACATATAAGTAAAGACCAAATTATAGGTCAAAGATAGCAAAAAATAATATTTAAGATTTGCAATATTTAATACTTTACATTGCACACCCAATTAGGAATGAAATGAGGTTATAGCTAGGTTAAGAAAATAGCGTATTGTTTTAGCTTTAAGATATATTATTCTTTGTGTAATATTTTTTTGTACCCTGTACTTACAATGTACAAATCCAACTATCTTTTATTTTTTGAATTATTGTTCCTTTCGACATTTACTTTTATGTTTGAATTTATCATTTATTTAGTAATAAACAATAACAAAATACAATAATTTTTAGCGTGTTTATTTTAAGTGTATGGTTTCTTTATATCCTGAGATTGATCTTTCTTGGGGGAGGGGGTAAGCCGTAGGAGCCAAATTACAACTACTGCCTATGGGGCCAAATGAGGCCAGTCCGACTCTGTGTAGACTTTACGAATAATGCTATAGATTACTATGGTGATCGTTGTTGGTAATAGGGATATTACAGGCTTTAGGTTTGCTTGTAAACCTGTATGTAGTCTATGAATTCCGTGAATATGTGTCTGTATGTCAAATGGTAATTTTTAAAATGTTTCGTGAAAAATTTACCACACAACGACCACAACGTACTTAAAATATCTTTCTTTTGTTTGTGCATAGAGAAACTAAAAATAAAATCTTAGTATGTTTCTGTGTGAAGTGAACATGCATCGAAACTTCTATCAGCTGTAATCGATAGCACAAATGTCACCTAGTTAACAGAATGTGTTTTTTTAAGTGTGTAATGCAGTTTTAAAAACTAATATTAATGGTTATTGAACATTTAAAACAATTCTGATTGTTTTATTTCGTTAATTTTATGTGCTCAAAATAGAGACGAGTTTGTATTTTACGGAATTGTCTCGAGATGTATAGGTTTATACATGGAAAAGGTGCTATAGATGCTTTTATAGCTTGAATGAGAATATTTCAATACAATATTGATGCATTTCCAAATATTACACATGAAAATATTGTTAATTATTTAGTTTTTGAGTGTAGTGCCTGCATAAGGAAAGAATTGTGTGTGTTTGTGGTTGAGTGACGGAGGTTCTTTAAGGAATTTCCCGCAAGAGAAGCTTGTTGCAAAAGTAAGATTAAGTTCAATTATTTCTCTCAATATCACAAATTTCTTCACTGTGATTTATAATAATAGATTGGGTATATTTCCATTTTAAATTATACCATGCTCACAGAGATGTAAATATTTTGGGTTCCCCATTTTGTATTTGTACGAGTATTTTCACAAAAAACACAGATATTATGAAAAATAACAAATTTAATGGTTGTGAAAAAAATGTAAATCAACCAATCAATCAGTAGTGAGAAAAATGTTTTGTTGTACTTTTCAGGCTGTTACAAGATGTTTAATTTTCGAGTAAAATATTTAATTTGCCGCAGAATAACGGACTTTGAGATCAAATTTGGCAACACTGCCATAACATTCGCACACGGCTAGCTTCGCAGTGGTTTGCGGCTAGATAGAATTAAATAGGTCAGCGGTTCTCAAACAGTTTGATGTATTATTCAAAATACTCTTTTCTGCCACCTCTGAGGAACTTTTACTAAGGTAAATTTTTAGTAATCTACTTCTTTTACCAAGTACTATCTCCCATTAAAAATATATTCCCAAGTTCGTAAACACCATTTATGCATATTATGTTCTGTTTTGTTTTTTATATCCTTTACTATACACATATTTATACAATGATGTACAAATTTGTATCTTTAATAATTGGTGAATAAAATTATCTATCTGTATATCTATCTTTAGCAAATTATCGTCCGTTATTTTCAATTTTTTCTTTTAACTTTCCCTCTGCTATTTAATATACAAAACAGTATAAGACACTATGTACATGAACCATTTACAAAAAAAATTTTTTTATTTATAAAAATTCCTGTGTCTGATGATGTGAAGTAATTACTTGTTCACGAAACCGGTCACATTAATAAAGGAATTTTATGAGAATTTTTCTATTTGATTTATCATGAATAATTACTCATATGGGATCAACCTACCTACGTTAAAAAAATTATATTAATATAAAATGACAGCTCTCGAATAACATGCTTTGCAGTACTCGAATTATATTTAAGACAGTGTCAATTATTGCTTTGCAAACACACCGATGATGAAAGAAATAGATTATTTTAGTTATTAAATGAATAACAGCATCTTGTGTTGTTAATTTTTTTCAAAATCCATACTGACAATTTGATAATAAATTATATGTTTGCAAGAAATATAGGTTTAATGACATGTTTATGTTTAACATTTGATATCAAAGATAGGGTCATGTTTATTTTACGAATATAAAACGTTTTCTGACTGCCCTTTTCAAGATATGCAGTAAAACTCTTAATTTTATGGACATATACTGTTTTATCTAGAAATTCGATGCAAATTATTTTAAAGATATCAATATTTTGTTATTTCATCAGAAACAGTATCAAGATTCGTAACAAAATTAAAAAAAAAGTACTACGCAGATCGACAAGTTTTATATTTTTTCAGCTACTACACAACTAAAGATTATTGTTGTTATTATTTAAAATCTGATTTATTTCACGGACCTACAATAATTACTTCTACATTTTGTTCATATTATGTCCTACACTTTGCGATTATTTTTGCTTTTTAAAATTCAACATTCTAAGCCAGAAGTTACTCTTTTTAATTGTCTTAATCTTGTTTTAATGCTCTCACAAACAAGGCACTCTGCTCTAACTCTCCCTAACAGCGTATTCAGAATTTTAGTCTCGAGTTCAGGGCGGTTATTCATTAGGGGTAATAAATTCTTCGCAATGTTGATTTAATTAGTAGACGATGTGCATGGAGGGGCAGGATCTTAAGACTGCAGTTATAATTTCAGCTCCAAGTAATATGTGTAACGAACATTAAAAACCCTATTGGTTAGTGCTGACGACCAAAAATTCACATCACATGACTTGTCTTTGTCTACGCTAAATTAAATTACTCTAGAAAGAATTTTTTCTTTAAAACATCTTGAAAGTACAGTACTATCAATGAGGCTGTGATTAATTTGGATTTACCGGAAAATAATTACAAAATATTTGTGTTCTTGTATAAAATATGTTTCAATATTTTCTTTATTACCAGGTTACAAAAACTGTTAACAGCGCCACTTCTGATGACGATCACCACATGCGAGTATAACGAATAATTTTCTATTGCAATTTTCTTATTCCTTTAGTAAGTTATTAACATTGAATTACCTCTATATTATTTCTTCATAGAAAATAGACAAATCTTTCAGGAATGAATTTTATAGTGGCCTCCTTTTTTCTATTGGGCACGTATTCCCTTCCTTATCATTCAATTCCCCGGAAGATGTACGAACCCTTGATGGATGTGAGAATCGAACCTAGATTAATCTTATTGTCTAGAATCTGGGGATTTTCTACGTGACAATTATTAAATAAAATATAGTGCAGAATTAAACGTGAAGTCAAAATCTGAATTAGGCGGATAATATCATTGAAAGAAAAGGTTATTTATTTTATAATACTCACTCGATTGTTATCAATTGTAGGAAAAATACAACATATTTTCCATTTCTCCCAGTTAAGTGGTTGTGAATAACAAATATCATATATATGGTCTACTTCTTTAACAATCTGAGTAGGAAATGGACCCATTAAAGATCTTTGTTATTATAAACTGATCTATGTTTTATATTTTTGCAAAATTTTATGATTTTCAAAAAATTATTTATATAAATTTCTGGAAATCTGCAAAATCAGTCAGGCATTGGAAAAGAATATAAGGTTTTGCTGTTTTGACTGTAAATATTAACAGCTACCAAGATGCAGTCCAGTGAAGGTAACCCTATGTACACGGTGTGCTATAAAAATGAGAACATTTTTATTTCTTAAATATTCTCGTTAATTTTCAACTGATTTTCTTGAAATTATGGCAAGAAAATATGTAGCAGTTATAAAGTATTGTAATCCAACTGTCTGTGTGCCTGCCTCTCTCATACGAGAACGACCTTTGCTTTATTCGATTGGCAACAAATATATAGGCGGATATTATTCCATGTATCCCATAATCAAAGGTCATCTATTCCTCCTTCAATGAATTTTGGTTTTTATTATACAGGTCGTTCAAGCAGCAGTGGTATCTGACTGACTGATAGGATTTCAATATAAAAGTGGATTTATTCATTTACTTTTTGTGTATGAATAAGGATTTCAGTCCCAATAGTAAATAGAATAAGATATATTAGAATAATATTTACATTTATTTTTTTGTCAATCGAATAAAACAAAGGTCATTTTCGTATGAGACAGACACACAGACACACAGACAGTTGAAATTTAACGTTTCATAACACTATCGCTATCTACAACTTTTGGGAATGCCTCGCTAAAATTTCGAGAAAATTAGTGAAGAATTAACGATAATATTAAAAAAATAATAATGTTCTCATTTCCTTGGCCTACTCCGTATATTACGAAAATAAAATAGTCACTAAAAACTGTTCTTTAAAGTAAATAGGTGTTCGTAGGAACAAGGCAATTTAATAGTCGTTATAGGCATCAATAGGTCATTAGATGGTACGTGACATATAAGATTTGACATGCTTAAATGGAATATCCGGTATATATAAAAATTCATTTTATGTTGCTACCGGTATGTTTCACATCTGCAGGCATCAAGAATGTAACAACAGAAATTTGAAAATATTAAGAATGTTTTATATTATTATATGAAATTAGTTTATAACGTAATTTTTGGTGAACATTTTAATAAATTAATTTAACTACTATAGTAGTTCATTTATTAAAATTTGTTATAGCAAAATATCGAGCAAGATACGTAAGGAGTAACCATCAGTTCTAAATATTGCTGGCCAGCGCGAATGATGCCTCCATGCCCATACATTCTGTCGTGATCTATACCACAGTGCAGAGCACTTATGTTTCCTTTATGTTATGTCCGTACTTCGCACGAAATGCTCTCAGCTGTGAAGTTTTTGGAAAATTGCCTGTTGACTAACTAACCGGTGATTTATTTATTTAGTTAGGTACAGTTGAGTGTTTAATAATTACAAGTGTCCCATATAGAGTTCACTGTTAAAGTGTATTGTTTCCGAAACTTCAATAAAATAAAAAAGTTTATTTGTAATTAAACTAACGCGACAGATTAGATCTTTTACTTATTATTACTTCTTAGCATTACAATTTACCAAATGGGTGAACAACCTAATGTTGTCTCAATAACTATTGACCAGTTAACTGCTTGCCAAATTGAAACCATTATTTTTACTTACTTAAAGTATTAAATTATCATTTTGCACTGACCATACTTTAGTCACTAAATGTATATTTGAAATTTTGTCCACGTTCTCATTACAAAGATGGAAACTATTACATAAAATATGATTTTTAATATTTAAAGGCCTCAAATCCAAGTACAACTCCGTCAAAATGAGAAGAAACACGTATTGCTGAATCTTGACAGCATAGTAGTAAAACATTATGGTCTTTGAAATTACTTCATGCTTCTCTTTTACATATTTTACTGTCAGCTTTGGTACGTCGCAAGTTACCTATTCTCCCCTATAACTATTTCACTGTTTTTAGGATGAAATTTTTGCGGTATATAAATCTTTGTAGCGCCGCAGCGCCTGGAAGAAAAAAGCCGCCCTTTTGAATTAATTATAGTACAGGGTGGATGTGAACATGATATTAAAAATGAATAGGGTTGTAAATTTATTAGTAAAGTTAGAGGACAATGGCAAACTATAGGTACATATTTTATCTTGTTATTCATTTTACTGCAGAATGTAACCATGTACTGGGCCATTAGTCGGAAATTGTATATAAAAGTTTGACTAGGTTTTAATTAATATTTTGAGAAATTGTGTAGTTAAAGCAATAAAAACCGCACTAACTAGAACTATGAAACAAGGAAATTTTAAACTCTCCTTATGTATATGTAGCCAGTTGAATATTCTACTTTAAGATTACTTTAAATACTAAAAAGTTCCGTTGTTCTAAAGTCAATCGATTATTTTCAAGTTTTGTTTGGAAATTATTTGGGAGGGGGTGTCTGGATATTAATTTACAGTAATCTGTAAATATGTATTAATTAATTATTTTGTACTTGGCTGTATAGATGAAGCTGCAAAATGCAAAACCTCGTATTTGCAATTTTTGTTGGAAATGAGAAATTTATCATTAGCTACGATATAATAAAAAGTACATGTGTGCAAAAAATTGCATGCATAGATTTCTTACAAAATTTAATACAGCTATGTTTAAAAACTTGTATAAATTGACCTATATATATTTTTTGCTCTTTCTTTAAAATTAAGTAAAAGCATATACGAGGTTTTGCAGTCTTATCAACGATATTTTTATTAGAAAAGTGGTGGTCTATAAATATTTGGGTTGTATTACCAAACAGCGACATAATTGGTCCACAAATTATGTCTACTTGTTACACTATGGTGTTTACCACTCGAAAATGTTTCAATAATCAGAAAACCAAATTTATAGTACCAACAGGACAGAATACCAGTACATTTTGGCGTGGAAGTTAGAAACATTTATAATGACAATTTTTCAAGCCCTTAGATTGTAAGACGTGGGTCAGTTTCAAGGCCTTCTCAAGCACCCGATATCAAACCGCTTTTTTTTAGCGAGCAGGTTTATGCTGAACCAGCTGATGCATATGTTGGAATATTTTCTTGCATTCAAACAGCTGTACTTTTAATAAATGCAAATATGGCAAGGTAAAATATGACAGGGAAGTGCAAATGTCTCTTAAATTCATGTTTCTGATTCACTATTAGGCCTGGTCAAAAAATCGATATATCGATCGATTCGATTCGATTTTTTTAATCGATTCACCGACGAAAGAATTGAATTGGAATATCAAATCGAATCGGAATATCGATTTAAATCGGAACATCGATTCGAATCGGAATATATATTCAAAATGGAATAACGAATCGGATCGGAATATCGAATCGAATCAGAGTGTCGAACCGATTCGGCTTGTCGACTCGAAACGAATAAGTGTATCGAATTGAATCGGTAGGTACATAAAAATTTACGTCGATATGAATAATTAGTGAAAAATATATTATTTTGTGTAAGAAAACTTCTTCAACGCATATAAGGAGTTATTTTTAAAATCTTTGCTTCATGGAGATGTATAATTGCTGCCTATTATTTTTTGTTCATTTTAAATAGCAGTAGCACTAATGGAACACTGTATATATTGTTACGCCACTGGATTGTGTAGACTGGTTAGATGAGACTGGAATTGTATGCGAACGACCGGGAATATTCTGGACTGCTCTAGACCGTGTGAATGGACGCACGGTGGACCGAAACTCAGTCTGAAGTCGAATGTGAACGAGTAAAGAACAAATAAGAAAGAGACTTATAAGTGACTAATTGTGATTATAGTTAAGATATTAATTAATCTATTGTTGTTAATTGCTAATTAGTAAATAAAGTACTAAGTGTTACTTGGTATTTCAATCAACGAATCTACGCGTATAGTTGTTTGTGGGGATAACAAACATGCAACAATATTTACCTTTGTTACTAAACTACCAAAAATTTGTACTATTCTACTAAGTAAGTAATGAATACGGCAGGTATGCTTTGTTCAAAGTCATAGGCGTTGTATGCCTCTGTGTGGTAACACTGATAATGATAACTGAATCGAAATATAGGGGATATTATCGATATTCACTATCCAGTAAATTAACAATTTACAAGGAAATAAATAAGCAACTACGAAGTTATAATATTATGAAACAATTACCTGGCATGACTTCTTATTTTTATATTGTATTATACTGCCTGAGCTATTTGCCTACAATTTTTATATGTAATGACATAAGTGCCAAAAAATATGTGAAATTAATAATGAAAAATTTAATTATCAATATAAATACCTAACCTATCTATTCAAATTATGATTCATATGGTAATCTCGATTCGATTCTGTTCCATGCAAATCGATTCGATTCGATTCGGCTACTTCCGAATCGATTCGTGATTTGAATCGATTCGCTATCGATTCAGATTATCATAAACAATTCGATTAATTGATTCGATCGATGTTTTTTGCAAATCGAAAATTGATTCAGTATTTGCCGAATCACACAGGCCTACTCACCATACCCTAAATTAATTTGAATAAATTTCAAATAGGCGAGTCATTCTGCTGTTCATGTTTGATCTAATTATTCAACTAAACAGCTTCTTTATTTTATCTGTGTTTGAATCTTTTTTGTAGTTGTCGGTTCGATGATAAATATTAAAAAGACTCGACGATAAAAGTGCACTACTGACGTCATTTCAAGTATAAATACGAACGATAAAATTTAGAATAGGCGAAGTATGAGGATGTCGTAAAAGCTAGACGAACAATAAAATTATATTAGATTAATTCTCTCTTCAAGCACGTATAATAAAAAAATTCTAAAAGCAAATAAATGCGTTATTTCTTTTAAGTTTTTAGAGCGTGGCTATCCTGAGATCTGCGCTCTATGTCCTACGATTTAGTTTCGAATTTTTCGGAAACTGTAAATCTTCAAGATTAATCCGACCAAAACCCGCGCTTTTCTACAAATTACTGCAAATTACGGAAGTCTTTTTAGCTCCACTGGTTTTGGTAAAATAAATTTTAACAGTGATCCTAAGACTAGAAGTTAAGATATAGAAAAATATACAAGGTGTTCATTAACAGTTCTAGTATAATTTCATCTTTTTAATGCGTTTCACACAAAATGATTTATTTACTAATGAACCATATTGCTTCCTCACTTCTTAAACGAGGAAGGATTATATATTTTTATTATTCTCCTAGACAAATATCGACGAATTATGAAAAAAATCTGTCTGTATGTATGTGTGTATCACGATAGAAGCAATTGATTTTGAGATGATGATTTTAAATTTGGTACACATATTCTAGATGCCAAGGAAAGTGATAAACTCTTTGACGAGCAAAATCATCCAGCAGGAAAAGAGTCTACGGGACTCCAAATTTTTTATTGTGAACTTTCGAAAAAAATTGATTATGATGGAAGAATATGAATCCGATCTATTATATTAAACTGAGAGGCGATCCGATCCGCTGATGAAAAAATATATGAAGATTCCAAAATTTCTGAAATCTTTTCAAATCCCTTATTCTTATGTGATTTCAAAGAAATTTCCAAGATTTCAACAGATTTCAAGGAATGTCTCGAGATTTCTCAATTATTTACGCAATTTAAAAACATATTATTATACGTGATAAAATATATATGAAGTTTGACCCTGTGGAGTAGTGGGCTAAAGCGGGCGATGGCCAATATGATCAGATAATCTCTTCATTGTAGCTGTAGGTTCGAAACCCGTCATCTGCACTGAAAATGTCACTGAGAACGGTTGTGTGTCCGCATAAGTGCAACCCTCTCCCGTACAGTTTCGCTTTGGAATCGGGGGCTGTCTAATTTTTGTGGTGTTTGTTTGTGGTGTTTATTTGCTAAAATGAGTATGAAACTGGTGTAAATTTCTTTATAGATTGATTTTCAAAAAAATGTATTCTATATACAAACATTATTAAATATTTTAAATAAACAAAGAAAATTGCTTTTAAATGTTTCAAAATTATATTTTCACTCTACACGTGTTTTCGCTTTTTTAGGCCCTTTTCAAGAGTACAGATAGAGGTACTAAATTATAATTTGTGTTCCTTGCTTATATACTGAATGTTACATCTGGCAACTTATACTAATAAAAAATGGTTTGAAAGATTTGGAATTATTTAGAAAAGTTAAATTACTTTATCTAAAATGTGGTGACCTGCGAATATTTGTTGTTCATTTGTAATCGTTTTTTTATTTTTGGAAGCTTTCTTAATTTCTAATATTTCTAGTAAGTCTAATTTTTTGCTTTTCTTTTCGGAATGAAGTAATTCTACATTATCCATATTTATAAAGTGATTGTTTTCTATACAGTGTGTTGACATGCCGGTGCTATATACGTTGTTTACAATAGACTTTTTTATGCTCTTCAAGTCGCTTTTTTTATGTTACGTCCAGTCTGGCTAATGTATATATCGTCGCAGTCACTACATTTTAGTTCATACACTCCTGTCTTTTGTAGTTTTTCTGTTTTATCCTTATTGTTTATTAACATTTTTCCTAGGTTATTTTTATTTACAGATATTGTTTTGCAACCTAATTTACTTAATTTATTGCTGACTTTATCACTAATTCCAGGTCTAGAATTAATACATTTATGGATGATATTGGCGTCTTGTACAGAATCAGCATAAAACTCCTTATACAGATTTTTCTTTTGTTTTGTTTTTATTAAATTATCTATGATACTTTCTTTGTATCCATTATTCCTTGCTATTTGTTTTATTGTGTTTACTTCTTTTTCAAAATTATTTGGACTTAAAGGAAAGGTTAGTTTCGTTTTGTTCACCGTCTGCTAAGGTTAGTTTTGTTGTGTTAGTTTTGTTCACCGTCTGCTAACCTTTCCTTTAAGTCCAAACAATTTTGAAAAGAAGTCAACACAATAAAACAAATAGCAAGGAATAATGGATACAAAGAAAGTATCATAGATAATTTAATAAAAACAAAACAAAAGAGAAATCTGTATAAGGAGTTTTATGCTGATTCTGTACAAGACGCCAATATCATCCATAGATGTATTAATTATAGACCTGGAATTAGTGATAAAGTCAGCAATAAATTAAGTAAATTAGGTTGCAAAACAATATCTGTAAATAAAAATAACCTAGGAAAAATGTTAATAAACAATAAGGATAAAACAGAAAAACTACAAAAGACAGGAGTGTATGAACTAAAATGTAGTGACTGCGACGATATATACATTGGCCAGACTGGACGTAACATAAAAAAGCGACTTGAAGAGCATAAAAAGATCATTGTAAACAACGTATATAGCACCGGCATGTCAACACACTGTATAGAAAACAATCACTTTATAAATATGGATAATGTAGAATTACTTCATTCCGAAAAGAAAAGCAAAAAATTAGACTTACTAGAAATATTAGAAATTAAGAAAGCTTCCAAAAATAAAAAACGATTACAAATGAACAACAAATATTCGCAGGTCACCACATTTTAGATAAAGCAATTTAACTTTTTCTAAATAATTCCAAATCTTTCAAACCATTTTTATTAGTATAAGTTGCCAGATGTAACATTCAGTATATAAGCAAGGAACACAAATTATAATTTAGTACCTCTCATCTGTACTCTTGAAAAGGGCCTAAAAAAGCCGAAACACGTGTAGAGTGAAAATACAATTTTGAAACATTTAAAAGCAAATTTTCTTTGTTTATTTAAAATGTATTCTTCTAAAAAAAGTCTTACTTTTACTGTAATGTCATTCATTAGTGATAGTTAAATTTAAAATTTATAATACGGGATAATCAAAAAAAGGGGAAGATCAAAAATCGCATCAAATGTGTATATTTATTTTTGAGTGTAAAAACCAAAACGTCACTGGGGAAAATTATTCAGAGTTAAAAGCAGGGGAAAGTGGTAAAGTGTGTTATCTAATGTTCAAATTAGGTGTTGACATTGTTAGTCTTGTTCTTTTTAATTTTCGTATAAATTTTATTCTTGATAAAAAAAGTTCATTTCTCCTAAAGAAAATAATCAAATTAGGGATTATTTATACAAGACGCTCAAAAATGATGTGGCGAATAAATATTGATTAGTGGACAATAAACTCTTTCTATTAGCATTTTTTTAAGTAATCCTTTTCCTTTCTCAGAGCTAGAAAAACCGCATTTTTGCTAATTTTTCCTGTTAGTGTTCATAACCTTTTGATTTGTACAACTGTGTAATTATCCGCGTAAATTCGTAGCTGTAAACCATCGTCATGGAAAGAAATCACATTTTTTTTTCATATTAACGTTACTTTATTATTAATAATTATTAACAATGAAACTATAAAAATTGAATCTGAGATTTGAGGTTCAAATGCTACAAAAAAATGCAATAAAAAAATACAAATCCGTATTTAAAATAACGTACCTATAAAAAATTGTTTGTGCACATCCTCAAGTCGGACCAGAACCAATACTTGGCATATCTTCAAGTACGGCCAAGATGGCTATCTCAACCTGGGCTGAAAGGCAAACTCTCCAGTATTGGCAAGAGTTACCAGGATTAGTTCATTCGAAGGCGTTTATAAAAATACCCTTTGAAATCGAGAGCTAAGAAACTTTTAGAGTTAAACAGGATAAACCTGAAAACTCTAACAGGCCTATATACCGGGTACTGCCGACTAAACTATCATCTGCATAAACTCGGCCTAGCGGAAAACGCCGAGTGCCGTCTATGCCTGGAGGATGATGAGAAGGCAGACCACATCTTATGCACCTGTCTCGCTGTGGAGAGGATCCGATTCTCAATATTTGGCAAAGGGCAACTGCTGCCAGAGGATCTGGACACATTCTCACCCAATAAAGTTATCAGTTTCATTAAGAGACTGAACTTATTGGGTGAAATATAATTAGGCGTGAGCCACAATAGGCCTGCTGATGGCCGCAGTGGAGGGTCTACTGAGACCCACTCACAACAAATCTAACCTAACATCCTCAAAGTTCAAAGTATTGTTATAAAACAAAGTACTAGTAAAATATGTAAAATAATATGTTACTTTATAACGTAGAATGTGTGGAAGAATGTACAGTACCGAAAATAAAAAAGGTTTCCAGCTTAAATACATTCTCTCAGTGTTTTTGAATAAAAGAACCCCGCATACAATATGACAAGAAGCGAAGATGGATGAGGTATATCATTGTAAGATTTCAACAAAGATTTCATAGATTGTAGGTATGACCTCAGAGATTTACCGAAATTTCTAAGAGAATTCAGGGAATTTAATGCGATATCAAGATTTCAATGTACCTCCATTGTGATTTCAAAGATTTCAAAATTTTAGGAAGATTTCAATGATTGCAATTGACATGCTAGATTTCAAGAAAGATTGCAAGTAAAATTTTAAGTCAAAAGCACGAAGAGCGAACTATCCTTCGTATGGAACCTATAAAATATTGTTCCAGATGTTTAAATAGAGCTCTGAATTGAAATACAGACTTAATTAACCATTCTCAGCACAACATTTATTTATTTTCATTATATGATTTTTACTGTAATTCTCTTCCTTTCATATTTCCTCAGATATAAGAACTTCAACAAGTCATTTGCGCCTCTTAGTTTAAACACGCGAAATAACAAGTGGCTTTGAGCATAATTCCTTAGACAAATCTTACACAATTACTAACTTATCGTTGGTTTCAGCCCTGGACCTAGCATTAAATTTAATTCTCTTAGTATTGTAGGATTACATCTATCGTCAAATCAACGGAAACTTGACTTAACAAGGGTCCTCAGGTATCAGATATAACAAGTAAGAAATTTTGTCAGGATTTAACGTACATATTCCTGCGATATGAAAGCAAGAGTAATCGATTGTTCCAGTGCCGGAATTACAAAGTAATTTAAGGTATGTAGGTATGGATTTAAGTTGGTAAAGACATGTTTCCATACATAAAATTAACCATTATTACCATTTTAAAAATAAAAATTCTAATGATTACACAAAATGAAGAAGTATTGGAAAAAAAGTAAATTGTTCAATATGTACCCCATTTTCTTGAACATACTTCTCGCATGTTTTGAGTACTGAACAAATTACACTTGATAAGGCTTTGCTGTTAACCGAAGCTAAGTCATCTAGTAATCTTTCCTCCAATAGTTTGTGGTTTTCGGGAGGATGAAACTCGTAAATTTTGTTTTTTGCATGCCCCAGGGATAAAAGTGTAGAGGTGTAATATCTGGTGACCGCGCTGGCAGTGGATACGTTCATTAGTTGATATGACTAGTCTGTCCTTGTATTGTGTGAAGGGTAATTATCCTGCTGTAACCATCTTTTATAGATTTCCATTGCATAGTATTTTATATACAGTGGGCGGCAGCAAAATATCTTCAGATGTATTGCAAATAAAAAGGGGTGTGCTCCTGGGGTCCAATTTAGGGCATTTGTTATTTGTGCTATATACTGCTGATATACAGGCCATTGTACATTCTAATATGCATTTATATGCAGATGACTGCCAGTTATATGAATCTTTAAATTTTGATTCACAGCAAATTGCAATAAATAAAATGAATATTGATCTTGAGCAGGTACACAACTGGTTTGTAAAAAAATGTATTATCGTTAAATCCCCTAAAAACCACTGTAATTATGACTGGCACTGAGAGACAGCGGGAAAAAATTAATGTAAACAACATGCTTGTATTAGACAATGTTCCTCTGTCCGTTAAAGACGAGTATAAAAGTTTAGGACTTACCATTGATAAAAATTTATCCTTCTCGCAGCATGTCACTAAGGTAATTCAAGCAGCTTACTGTAGATTAAAAGGTTTGTACAAGTACAAATTTGTACTGAGCACTCCAATTAAATTAAAACTGGTAGATTCACTTGTTTTATCGCTTTTTGATTATTGCGATGTGGTCTATGGGCCGTGCCTCATCGTATGATCAACATAGAATTCAGCTAGTGCAAAATTTTTGCATGAGCTTTGCAGCGAATGTTATTCGCAGGGATCACATTACCCCATATTTTCACAAGCATAATTGGACTAAAATGAATGTCCGTAGAGATATTCATTATTGCTGTCTCATTTATAAAATCATATAGACAAAAAAACCATCTTACCTAAAATCTAAATTGATATTTGGTGATGATATATATAATCGAGCTAGACGAGATAACCACTTATTGCATATCCCTAGACATTCCACCTCTTCCTTTAAAGGCTCTTATTCTTATAATTCACCATATATCTATAACTCTCTACCCTTATCGATTAAAAATACAACTAGGTAATTTTGGTATTTTTAAGTCAAAAGTAAAAGAACATTTTATAAACAAATAAATTAGTGCATTTATTTGATGAAATAAAATTCTTCACCAGGTTTTCAGCTATGAACATTCTCACTTTTTCTCCATTTTATATACTTCATACTTTAGAATAAATATTACTATTATTATTATTATTATTATTTTTTAACTATGTTGTATCTTGTAAATACACATTGTAAATTGTATATGTAAGCAACTTTCAGGTTGCGCTAAAGCAGCCTTGGCTCAGCCCCACCTTAATAAAGTCATTTATTATACATAGCTAGCATTA
The DNA here is from genome assembly GCA_029963845.1 of Rhamnusium bicolor. Taxonomy (NCBI): domain Eukaryota; kingdom Metazoa; phylum Arthropoda; class Insecta; order Coleoptera; family Cerambycidae; genus Rhamnusium; species Rhamnusium bicolor. The sequence goes on from JANEYF010002322.1 coordinate 72,192, forward strand.
TTCTTTTTGCGAAATATATCCAATAATATAATTTTCAAAATCTAAATAAAAAGTCCTATAACTTCTGCATTTCAATTCTTTCGTAACAATAAAAATACCGAAATTAGGGGGTGGAAATTCTCACAAAATCACCCTGTACATGTTATGTATACAGGTATATCCATTTTCAATTCCATCCAAAAATAGCTTTCGATTTAAATGAAAAATAACACTTTCGACGCTTTCATTCATTATCATGTTTCATCATCCATCATTATTTACAACGATATACTCTACCTAATTGATGTTTAAAATTAATGACTTTATTGAGAATTAGCGCAGAAATGTCTGCCTCTGATTTTTTTAAAACACACAAAAACTGCAATAACATACTAAAAGTAAATTATGATGTTTCTCTGTCGAAGTACCTAAATGGATATAAATTATTCAAATGAAGTGGCGGATTGCTGAACATATTGATCACTTTATCGTAATGTTCTCTGAAACCGAAATGAACAGGCGATACAGGTGTCCAGAGTATATTATAAATAGGGTACAATAATTCCAAAACATATTATGTAGAGAGATTTTTTGTTTTAAAAAACCGCTGCCAATTACTTGGGGATCAGAACTTCTTCGCCGTAGTAAAACTCGACGTGTGGTGGAGTTTATAATAAAAGTAATTTTTGACGTTTCAATAATGTCACATTTTTTGACGTTTCAAAAAAGTCACATGTTGACGTTTCAAAAAAGTCACACTGACGTTTCAAAAAAGTCGCATTTTCTGACGCAGTGGCGGTTCGTGGGTCAAGAGATAGGGAGGTCAATTAGAAAAGTTTACTGTATTACCTACCTTTTAAAGTGATTTAAATTCCAAGTCGATCCTCCGGTCTTCTTGAGATGCAAAGTGGTCAATTACTTTTTCATTAGTCTTTTATCTTCTTTATTAATGCCCTTTCTATGGTAAGCATAGCTAAGGAAGATAACCTTTCCCGACCCATGGTATTTCTTAAAAATATCTTTATTTTTTTTAAGTGGAAAAACAATGTTCACTTTCGACGGTAGTCATAGGGAGAATACACAAGATTTTTAACAGTTTGACACTTTCAGAAAAAGTATTGTACAAATTATTGTTAATAAAAAGCTGTAACGAAGCAACTGCACCTTCACTATTGGAAAAATCTCGGCTATATAATACTTCTAATTCAGTTTTAAGTTTCAAATGATTTATGACTGGATACTCCGTTTTAACTAATTTAAACATATCTTGAGGAAAGCTTTTTTTAAAATCTTTAAATCGATCTGCATGAAATAACTGAGACACAGCTAAATCATTACTGAAGCCAAACCTGTTTTTGATCTCAGATGTAATTATATCACAAACTTCTAATGAAATTCTCCTTTTTGATTCTTTCGTTTTACATCTCTGGGCAGACTGCATGGATGTCTCCTCCAAATAGTTATTCAAAATTTTATTTCTGATGTCTTCAATTTTACTATTAAAAACGCCAATACACTTATTTACTGTTATGACATCGAAATTACATTTTTTGTAATTGATTGAACAATGTATCACAATGAGCCATAACTAAATGAAAAAAATTTAACCAGTAAAGAAAATGTTTATTTTGTAAGTAGTGTTTTAAACCAATAGCTTGGTTTAGAGTGTTGTTTTCTGATTCATTATCAATGATTTTTTCTAAACAATCTAATAATTCTGTTCGATAGGTATAAACAGTCTCTATGCACTTTGTATTAAAATTCCATCGTGTTGGAGCCGCAATAGGTAATCTCTCCTTAACAACATTATCTAACACGGCTGTTCTTTTGGCGATTTTCCAAAGAATGAAAAAAAAGCCATGTAAATTAGCAACAAAAATTGTTATGCTTTTATTCTGACTTGATACTTTTTGTAAAATTAAATTTAGTTGATGAGCGTAACAATGCATAAAATTTGCTGAAGGATAACTTTTTTTAATTTTGGCTTGTACACCTCCAAAAGCACCACTCATTACTGATGCTCCATCGTAACTTTGTGCTATCAATTTTTCAGGACTTTCATTAATTTTCAGACATTCTAACTCTTTTAAAATTGCATCTGTCAAATGCTGTGATGTCGTTCCTTGAGGCTGAATAAATTTCCAAAATCTCTCACATACAACACCATCCAAAACGTATCTAAATACAAAAACTACTTGTACTTAATTGGAATTATCTATTATTTTATTTAAAACATATCTATTTTTAGAAACGTTTTCGTTGTAAGCTTTTAAACATTTTCTATAGGCACTGTCTAACTGCATTCTAATATCAACTGTACCAAGTGTTGCTAGACTACAACAGTTATTCATATGACATGATGCGAGCGAATGTTTCTGTACTTTTATTTGTAAATGTTTCAAGTCAGTTACACCTATTTTGGACCATATAGGATCAGGATCAACACCAAATAACAGGCATGGGAATAAAAAATGCATTTTTTACCTTGCATCCGCAAATCCACTCTGATAAATCGTACATTGAATTTCGAAAATACATATTAATTTCTTTTTTTGTTATCAAGAGATGTTTGCTTTATCGTCATATTAGGTTTTGGACGGCCACCACCTTTGAATTTCACTCAGTCTTCATAACCCAACTTATGTCCATCTTTCAGTTTTAATATATTTTGTACAACACTCATATTTAATTGTAAACACCAAAAACAATGTTTTACTTAATTTCACGACAAGTAGAGATTTACTAATAAAATGTTCACAAATAAAAACATTAAAAACAACGCGACAGAATTTACCGACCAACGCGTACCTAGTCAACATTAAGACTGCTCTACTAGCGAACTTCGTGAGTTACCGTTTACGTAAAATGTGTCAGGGATATTATCCCCGCTAGTGTTTTCTGTCTCTTTTGCTTTCTGACGATTCGCGCATAAGTCTATTTCACTTTAATTTGTTGTCGGTCAGTAGCTAGCTTTGAGGACAAGTTGTGGATTGACCCAAGATTTTTAAATTCTATAAATGAATAATGTAATGAATATGAATGTAGAGGCTCGATATTTGAATAGTATTGTGCATAGAATGAACTAGAAACTTTAATATATTTTTTAAGAATATTAAAAACATATATATTATATATTTTTAAACTTCAGAAAATGAATAGCTCTATTTTTTTATTTGTATGTGGGAGGTCATTGACCAAATGACCCTATAGAAGAACCGCTATATGCAATAAAAATTTTCAAATTTTTTTTCACGAATAAATAACTTCCTCATTTGAGATGTGAGGAAGTAGTTAAGTAATATATTAATAAATTAATATTATACATTATTGCTGATTGAGTCGAACTTTACTTGATGAAAATCCATATTAACATCGAATGAAATAAAACAATTTTATGATTTTCGCAAATTTTTAATCACATGTCTTTTACAAATATATACTAGATGACATTGTTTGACCAACACGATGGCCTTTTGGATGTGAGTAAAATACTGTTACCAATGGTATATAGAGTATAAATACAGGTATACTGTGGTATAACTATGTCACAAATCTCAATTAATTCTGTGTATAGGTCCAATAGGGCTATACAGGGCTATTCAGTAGGATGTGAGTAATTAAACATTCTACCGTTGACTTACTGTTGCTCAAAATGAATTGAAATTTATAAACAATAATTAGTTCCATTTATTCAGAAGGATCTGATGATTTTGTTTTGTATCCGTGACAACCAGCGTTCAAACAAACAATAAGTGTTTATGAATTATTATGTGACCCTTGCCATTTGACATAAAATGCAAAACTGGAAGATTGAACAGCTAGTTTTTGCAGTAGAAGCTTATATTCAAAGTCAGTCAATAGTCGAAGTGCAAAGACGTTTCAATCGTCATTTTAACATTTGAAGGCATGAAAGGGTTCCTACTAGCACCATTCGCAGTTGGATGAATAATTTCGTACTGACGGTAACCTGCGAAACAAATGGGTTGGTAAAAGGTGATCTAATTGAACAGAACAAAACATCGAAAGGGTGAGAATTGCATTTCAGCGTAGCCCTAAGAGATTTGCGAAACGACATTCCATTGCGTTAGCTTTATTAGCAATCTGTCTTGATTTAAGGCACGACTTGAAGTTATATCCCTACAAACTGCAGGTGGCACAGCAGCTAAATAATGGTGATAAACTAGTTTTCTATTATTCTATCACTATCTGCTACATTAAACACAGGTCTTGCATAATATCGAGGACAATAGTGTAAAAGGGGAAAATAGTGAAATATTATTAAAATCTTCTCTATGAGGATAATACAGAAGTTGGTACATTCTTTCACTGTCCCAGTTTGATGGAAGCTTAACGTTACATTTTTGATATTTTGCCTATTTTCAGTTTTCAAATAATATTTTAGCTCTGATTACCGCCTAAAAAAAATTACATGACCTCACAGTGGTGCCAATCAAATATTTCTTTGCCACAAATTTGTAACTTTGTCATTTTTAGACCAATTTTTATAAATTTTGGTATGTGGAGCAGAAAAGGGTAAAGATTCAATGAGAGCAATGAAAAGGCATTAAAATGTTATTGTTTTTGCACGCCTAGATAATTTGACAATTTGCTGAATTTCTTGAGACATTTGTAAGTGACGTTTACAAATTAGCGATCGGTAAGTGATTACTTACCAATCAAAAGGCGGTAAGTAAACTAATAAATATAGAAATTTAAAAGTCAATTTTTATTAAGGACAAAATTAAAATTAATTGGACTTCTCGGTAATTATGGCATAACATCCTACTTCCCAAGCATTTTCTAAGTCTGAATCATCATTTTCTTGAATCATAACTTACAAGAAACTTAAGTTGTGGCAAAAAATCTTATTTTGGAGAAATTTCTAATGACAACAGATGTCACTTGACAATAAATATTCGGTCTCATAGTAACCAAAGCGAAAACTTTTTCATGTGCGAATTGTTTTTTTTTATATATTTTTAATATATTAAATTTTTTAGTTTTAATTAAATTTATTCAATATTTGAGCATGCAAAGAACATCATAAGTACTGCGGTCATTAAGTGTCTTACTGGTGTCGGTTGTTTTGGAGATCTCGACTTCGTCTTGATCTCCAAACATATTTTCAACCAGTAAGGAACACTTACTGACCTTAATACTTAATATACTATTATAAAAAAATCTCTGATGTGGGCAGCACATAACTTTCTTATACCAGTATATATCATCCTGATGTAAAAAATCATTCTATTTAATTCTTCACTTACCTCAATTAAATTTTAATAGCGTACCTTGAAATGTTTCATTAAAAATTTTAAATTATTAATTTAAAAAATTATAAAACCTTTTATTACTTGGGAGAGAGGCTATAGGAATTAAAAGGGTATAGCGGCGTCTGTAAAAGTTGGTTTGTGGTAAATATCATCATCATAATTTTCCTATAATATTTACCGCAAACCAACTTTTACAGACGCCACTATACCCTTCAATTCCTATAACCCTCTCTCCCACAAATTAGCCGCATATCAATCTATGATACACCGAGCCCTCAGCTTACCTCTATCTGAGTCAGATTTAAAAGAAGAATTAGACACAATAAGACTTATAGCACATAATAACGGGTACCCTCAAAATATAATCAACAATCTAATCTATAAAAAACAAAAATAAATCCCTCTTGAAAGGACTTTATCCCACTATTAACGAGAAAAAGTTCAAACATACATTTCATTACCATATTCAGGTCAACTCTCCTATTCAATTAGCAATACTTTTTCCAAATTTAATATTAAAACATCTTTTAATTCTAACAAAAATATAGGCAGACATCTTTTCAATGCAAAACAAAAAACTGATATCTCTAAAAAATGTGGTGTATATCCGTTAGATTGCCCAGAATGTAACGCCTCATATGTAGGTCAAACAGGTAGATCGTTCGGAGTAAGATATAGAGAACATATTCACACACAAAAACAACATTCCAACTTTTATAAACATTTAACAGATTCTGGTCATACAATAACTGACGACCATCAACCTAAAATATTACATATTTGTGGGAAAAGTAAAAAACTTAATTTATTAGAAGTGTTAGAAATTAATGAATTAAATAGGAATAAAAATTACAACATATTAAACGACCAAATAGATTTAAATAATTCTCCGTTATTAATCCTATTCAGATAAACTGCTGCTAATAAAAATCACACCATAACATAATTTACTAGCTTGAAAAAAACCCCGACATTTAAAAACATAACATCTGTACAAATTTGAATTATATTATCAACCATAAAGTGACCCATCCTTCTATTCAGTTCAGTTTATATTTAAATGAAAGCAAAATCTGTGTATAATTTAGTTTACTTGAAAATGTCCGAATAGGATGAAACTAGTCGTAAAATAAAAAATAAAGGGAAAATTAGGCAAGTAATAAAAAGTGTTTATAATTTTTTAAGTCAAAATGGATTTTCACAAAGTAACTTCATCTTCAATCAACTTTTTGAAATTATTAATTATCAGCGTCATTCGATATTGTCAATAAGAATTCATGTTATATATTTTAATAATTTATTCTTATTGACATTGACATTTTTGTAACTAAATTAGACATTTCAAATCCAAACTGTTAAATTTATCCTAACCCCATTTTATGAGGTCATATGTGTAAAAAATGTCAGTTTACATCAGCTTTATTTGAGTAATTGGAAAATATATTTTATTGGCTTGATATGTAGACATGATTTATAATCCTTCATCAAAAATATATTTTTGTAAAGGTAAATACAAAAAAGAGTGGGTCTCGTGGACCTCCTTTCAGCTGATCATCATCGAATCTATCATTGTCTTTGACCTTTAGAACATGTGCACCAAATTTGAATGCTTTAGCTCAAAAACTGTGGCTGCTATCGCGATACTATAGACATGCAGACAGATTTTTTCCATAAAGTTGTTTTTTCATTATAATTCGTCGAGAAATGCAATACAAATTTTTTTCCTCGAAATTGTATTTTTTTTCTTCTTTCATTCATTATGTCTCCTCTGGTGGTACCACATTTACCAAATTTAATGTGTCACCTAATCACAATGTGTCACAAAATTAACCGCCAAATTTGGAAGTCTCCCATTAGTATTTTTTGAGTGATCGCGGATACACATACACACATACGTACCGACAGACATAAATAGAACAATTGGTCAGAATGGATTCAGCGGGGTTCAAAACGTATATATCAATCAAAATCTCGAGGTCGAAAAAAATCACGATTACTATACTTCCATATATTAGATATAAGAAAGTAAAATAACAAATCTTATCCTTTTGAGGACGTATTTTGCTTTGTGTCAATTCCAAAATTCAAAATGGCGGATTCAATATGGTGGACTCAAAATAAAAAATTTAACCAACTGTTATGAATCTCAGTATTTAGGGGTTCTTGGAAGCCTGATTACCAGTTTTCATATAAATTCATGGAAAACTCTTTGAAGAAATGAATTTTTGTAAAAAGGCAACAACTTCTGACAATTTATTTACAGTTTTTTAATGAACAGAAATTGATGGTTGCATATATTTTTCATACATATTTATGGTAATAAGATCTGTCAAGAAGCAAAAAAGAAAAATTGAGGTCAAGAAAGTTTAAAAAAAAAATAGTGGAGGGAAAATAGGTGGGTCACTGAGTGACCCATCATGAAGCGAAGGGTTATGAATAGTTGTACATGTTGTGCATAAAAAACATTTAAATCGTTATAAAATCTAGTGCAAGCAAAATATTGTTTTAAAGCGTTCATACTTAGAAAAAGAAAGCTCTACAATTTTCTCAACAATTACAATGTATATATTGTTTGCAAATTTGTGGAGCGTAAAATAATAATAAAAAACTTAATTCACAATTGTCTCAGTACAATTTCCTAATTACTATTACAATAAAGAGTTACACTGTTTCCTAAAAATTAGAGAAAAGTAAAATTAATATGAGTTGTGGAATAAGATTATAACAAATTTAAACTGTATCATTGTAGAAAATGAGGAATAATTTTAATCGTCCAGTAAACCTAAAACTTCCTCATCGAATTCTATATTTTTGTGACGGTTGATCTCTAATGCTCATTGCAAATGGGTCAGATGTGAACAGCAAATATTGGAAAACATCTTAATTGATCGCTAGGTTGGAATATTTTCTAGAATAGTGCAATCTAATGTTTTTAAAATCTTGTTTCTAGATTCTTGGGCATCTTTCGATAGCTGTCCAAGAGGCAAACTAACATTGTATCTGTTTCTGTTCACTCCGTAAACCAGAACTTTGTGAACTGAAAAGGACATGTAGTACCTAATTATGCCTATTTACTTACATAAAGTTCAGCAGTATTGCGTATGTAATCACCAAATTTTGTTGCATTCTTTTTTTATCAAAAGGCATAGTTTGAGGTATGATATGAAATCTTTTATCAATTCTTCATCAACTCCTGTTATGTCAGCCGTACAAGTAAAGTTGGAAAAAAACCTTCATGCAGTATTTTCGTCATTGTTATTACCGCTAACTTGACGAGATTTGTCTATTATTAAATCAAAATCTTTACGAAAACGTTCGGTTAATTATTTACTATTAACATAAGATATTCTTTATTTATTCATAGATAGATAGTATGTACATAAAATAATAATAGATAATAATAGTTACAAACTAGTACTAGTTTTCATAATATGGACATATAATACAGAAAAAAAAACCTCAAGCGACATCAATTTGACTGATAAGAATTATCTTTTATAAAACATAAAAGTTGACTCTTAAATTGGTTAACGGTATTACTAGTTTTAATTACGTGAGGGGAGAACAACTCCTTTGTGGACCAGACTTCTCATTGTACTACTCCTAGAAGTTCTTTTAACATAATAGTTATTTGCACTAGCCAATAGTTATTTGCACTAGCCGTTCGTGTGTTACACATGTGTACGTCCGTAACAGGCAACAATTGTCATGTGAGATATTCCGGTAAAATGTTATAAATCATTTTGAAAATAAATGTCATAGTTTGGAAGAAGAGGAACTGTTTAATGTTAAGCCATTTTAATGTATTAAGCATTAGCTGATTGCTAGTGAAGCGGTTGCATCTTAGTATTATTCGCAATGCCTTATTTTGGAGAACCTGGAGTCTACTAAAATTTGTACAACTTGTATACAACACAGAACAGCAATAGAGAAAATGAGGTAGTATTAAGGTATTATACACAGTTAGTTTAGTAGTGGTTGACATAAATGGAGCCACTCTGCTAAAAAGTTCGATCGTTTTGCCGATTTTCTTTGATATATGTTCTAATTGTTTGTTAAATTTCAGTTCACGATCAATTATTAGGCCTAGATACTTTATTTCCTGAACAATTTCAACTTTTCTATTTAACTTGATACCAAGATTTAGACTAGCAAACTGTAGTTTGTATATATAATTATTACCCACGCACATAAATTTAGATTTTAATTCATTTGGTTTTAATCTATTGATCTTAAATTTTTCTGTCAATAGTTTTAGTTCTAAATTAACAGTACTTACCATTTCCTCAAAATTTGTACTCTCATAGTATATAAGAGTGTCATCTATAAAAAGATAGATTTTACATTTTTGCAACACATTGCCATGGTCATTAATAAGCCTGGCCAAGCGATGGTAGATTCAGGATCGGGCGCAATACTAATGCACACTTGTTTACGATGACGATGACACGACACACTTTAGTTGTTATCTGTTGATCGATGCATAGAGTAATAATAAATAATAAATAATGTTGAGCGTAAAGAGTAGAAAACGACCGTACTCTGATAAAGTGAATAAATTTATCGGTGAATTTCCCGATTTATCCTATGATGGAAGTAAAATAATTTGTAAAGTTTGTGATCAAGACTTAATGTGCTGGAATAAATACGACTGCAAAATTCATGTCAATAGTAACCGGCATAAAAATAAAAAAATGGCGTGTCTTCTTTGGAACCTCAGTTTATGTTTGATTTACTGTTAATGCTGATTGCCTGTGATGTTCCCCTGCGCATATTGGATAAACCAGCATTTCGGAAGTTCTGAAATAAATACAATCCCCAGGTGAATTTACCAAGTCGTTCATCGTTACGTAGATATGTAGAGGTGTTTCAAAACCTTATGAGCTTCGACCTCCATATGCACAGAGGCTTAACTCCGGCCGTCAGCTCAGTTACACCACTTCCTAAAAACATCCCGAGCTTCCATTGTATACAGATGGTAGATAGCTGAGTAAATGTTTTCAAAATATACTTATAGCTCGGAATAAGCTCCGCCGTTTGCACATTTCACGGCTCATAAGGTTTTGAAATACCTCTACCAAGTGTTCGTAAAGATATTGTAAATAGGATTAAATGTGCATTAAAAAATACACTGCTGTGGTTATGTGTTGACCAGACGACAGATTGTAAAAAAATTCAATTGACATGTTATAGTACGTGTACTCGACCCTGTTAAACCAACATTTCCACTTTTACTAGCTAGCAAAAGACTAACTGCGTGTACTGGTGAAACAATTACGCGGGTGGTGTTGGAGACTTTCGAAAAATTTGAACTGTCAACAAGTCAAGTGTTGATGTTTGTGACCGACGGTGCTGCGACAATGCGTTTGGTGGGCCGTTTTCTTCAAAGAGACGATTTAGGTTTTTACATGTTACGTGTAAAGTGTATGCGTTCCATCTTGTAGCAGAAACGATTCGAAAATGTTTTCCAGAGGTAGATGCATTAATATCAAATACAAAAAAGTATTTCTCAAATCTCCTAAACGGTTTCGAGCATTTCACACACTATGTCCTGGTATTCCGAAACCACCAGAGCCGATTCCTACACGTTGGGGAACGTGGTTGAAGGCAGCTTTTTATGCTGAATATTTTCAACAAATAAAAGCTGTGATACTACAGTTCAACCCTAACGAGTCTGCAGCTATTAAGGAAAGCCAGACAAGCTTTCAAGATGTTTCCCTTGAAACAGATTTAAAAACTATTTATAACAATTATTGAGGACTACACGACGCAATAGAAAAATTGCAAAATACTTCGTTGTCGTTAGTGGAATCGCTGCAAATAGTGGACGACGTAAGTACACAGCTACAGACTATAAATGACGCAAAAAAATAAGCCCGTTATTGAAAAATTCGAGAGTGTATTACGGAAAGATCCTGATTTTACCAAATTAAGACAAATTTGTGATGGTGCATCTACAGCTGCGATAAGTGAGTTCACAGAGTGTTTTACTTATGCCTGTATTACTTCCGTAGATACCGAACGGTCTTTTTCAAAATACAAACATATTTTTTCACCACAGCGACCATCGCTTACTGAGACAACTGTAGAAAGATATCTGATGCTACATAGTTATTATAGAAGTGCTCCAGTTTGTGATAACGACAACCAAATTACTTCATAAATCTGCTTAAGAAGGTGAGTTTTGTACATATTTTTATAAAGTGTAACAGTATTAATAAAATTTATTTCCATTTAATTTAATTATTTATTTATTTATTTATTATTAGCTATCACTTAGATATACAATGTACATGTGTGAACGTCATTTAACAGTTTAATAATAATGTGCAGCACTAAGCTTACAAAATATAAAGAAATACATAAAAAAAGAATTTAAAGCGAACGAAATAGTACAAAAACATACATCACAATATATAAAATATTTTTGTTTTTATTATTGTACTTAGTCAAGTATTATGAATATTATGATATGATGCATACCCAGTACGTCTCTGTAGGATTAATGACCTTGGCCAGGCTTAGTCATTAATATAAATAATAAATAGTAATGGACCCAGTACACCAGTTGTTTAACTTGGCTTCTGATAAATTCCCAATCATTTTTGTTACTTGGTACCTATTTGTTATATAACTTGTAATCCAGTCTATAACGGTGTTCTCAAATCCATATCTCTTTAGTTTTAATAGTAGAATACTACGGTCAATTGTTTCAAAAGCACGATTAAGATAAATAAAAACTGGCAAATCCCAACTCCTGCTCTGTTCACCAACTGTTTCCAATCTGAAATTACTAATTGCAAAGCCGAATGAATGTTTACCACGAAATCCCGATTGATATGTGCATAGAATATTATTTGAATTTATGTACTTGATTACTTGATCATGAACTATTAATTCTAAGATTTGTTCACAAAAAGGCAACATATTTGCTGGTCTTAACTATTCGACCAGATTCGTACTGAGTATTTTTGGTATAGGTACCACTATTCACCCCCATCTTCTCTGTAACTGCCCTAACAAATCATAATATTATGATAAAAATTTTACAAAATATGTAACACTATGAAATTAATAAATGGTCCAAATTTAATTTTTGCAACTTAAGACATTTCGAATTTATTGTTATCTAACAATGTTTTACTTACCCCTTTGAGGGGTTGTAGCTTTTTATGAACTAATGTAAGGCAAATGTTTATACACAAACCTCAACTTATTTTTTATAGTTAATATTATCACTCCTTTGAAGGAAGGTACTTAATCATGGGACACCTTGTATAATATTTCCAAATAATGTAGCTAAACTTGTGTCGAATATAGTATTCAGTATTATTTGTGAAAAATAATTCAGTGTTAATATAAATCTAACAAGTTTTCATTAAAAAAAAAAAAAAGATTCTGAACAATTAAGTTACCCGGTAATTTACTAAGAGGGAACATAATACAGTGTTCATAATTAAATATTAAACATATCTATAACTCATAAATTCATACCAGAAGGGTGTAAATAATTTTATACCCTGCTACACAACTTGCCGTACAATTAATTTTATTCATACGTCCGCAGAACCGACTTTGTCGAAAATAAATTTATGCAAATATAAATGGAGAGTTAATTTTATGTAAAGCTACATAACACGAAATAGAGTGAAGAGGATATATTAATTATGCCTTTATAAATAAAATAAATTATTCTTCAAAGTTGTGGAAAAAAACATTTCATAAAGAAATTCTGAAAGCTAAAGAAGTAATAATTTTTGCTCTACTTACTGCCTCAAGGTCTGTGTGACGGAATTGTTTCAAATGATAAAAGTGATATTTAATACTTGAAGTGTGTACTAGAGAGCCAGTCGTGTAGAAAACAAAAATTTACAAATATTGTTAGTAAAGGTACTGGAAAGTGAAATTAAATAAAAAATAAAGTTTATCAAATGACTGTGTCTGAAAGATTGCTATTATTTAAGAGCTCAGATATAATAAAAGATAAAAATAGTTGTTATGAAAGGGTAGATACTATGATTGCGGATGATTTTATAATCTCATAATAATTATTGAAATAGAAAATAATATACTCGAAACAATCAAAACCTCCAATTTTGAAACATATATTATGTGTATAAAATTGATCGTTCCATTGTTTCAACAATTACATCTCCTTCCGGGTACAAAACCCGTTAAGGAAATGCAAAAGTTATCTGTTGAAGACATTTTCAGCTTTTTAGTTAATAATTTCAATTACTTTGTCAATAAGTTTACCCCATTCAACACACCTTCGTCTATGTCGAGAGGACAAATGGATATAGTGGAAATTTTAGCATGAGACAAAGTTATATTTACAAAATTTAATCACAATATCTACTTGCAACGTCTCTTTATAACTTTTCACTGTCAGTCTCTTTATAAGCAAGTTAGGGGAATAGAAAGGAAGCCAATTATAACAGTATTTTTCTAAGGTATGATTAAAACATGTAGGACTGAAAATATCACATAAAAGATTGAAAACAGTGGCAACAGCCTTTTTTAGATGTAACAGCTAACTGAAGTGGTAAAATAAATAAAAATCTCTAACAATTGCAGTCACAAATACCGTGAAATTTTTTAAAGAAAGTTGAAAAAAATCAATAATAAATAATGTGTGACACAATTCATAAGAATCCTGACTGCTTACCAAACTTCTACAAGTTGTTGATCTGGATAATGGGTACACGAGGAATTTCCACTCCTTCACAGAATGTGTTCTATATTTTTTTTTATTAAGGGAAAATATTACTTGGGTGTATCATGAGGCCACCGGTTCTATACAGGGTGAGTTTTAAATGCGTAATTATATTTTAACCCTTAATATAATTAGTCAAGTACAATGTCAAAAAAATTGTTTGAACAAAAAGAAATTGAATTTCTGATAATTTTTTCATCCTCCAGCAACTGACATTTTGATGGTCACTGGATATCTCTCTAAACGCCGTTCAGAGAAATGACGTAACTGAAGACAGTGTTACCACTGCCAATTCGTCACAATTCTATATTAAATTAGTCCACAACTGGTAATATGCGGTTTGAATTATCTTCTAAAAATGAAACAAAATTGATAATAATCATTTTATAAGGAAGCATATACTTTAAAGAACGGAAAAGCAGATTTGTTTACTTAATACATGGATAGTATAGAAATATCAGCTGGCTGTAAGGTCGATTCACTTCTGTTCCGTGAATCGAAGTCTAAGTCTTAATTATTAAATTAGGGAGTGGTACCCGTGTCCATAATACTAAGATTGTTGGTGTGTAAATAAAGTTAGGTAATTCTTTGTATTTAGTGAATGAACCGTGTTACATACTGATTTGAACTGGTTTTTTCATCTTAATTCATTCAGTTATGCTTGATGATGTATGTGATAGATTATAATCGTCTGCTGTCTATGAAATGTAGAATGTGAATCGTGAATTGGTCGCTAATGTAATGTATGTAAAAGATAGGTCAGTGTAACTCGTCCATTGACCTGTCAGGTAAATGAACCAGCCAAACATAGTTCAATGACTGTTATAAAACGATTTATTTATTAATAAATCACATGATTACTTCAAATTACTGTAATCGCATGGTAAGTAACTACTTGTTAAAAAAATAATAATCCTTTTATAAACTTTGAAAAAACGAAATTAAAATTATCAGTAGCATATTCTAAGTTTACTGTTCATCGGAAAATTTGTTTTTAGTTTTATATCCCATAGAAACACTTAAAACAAATGTTAATTGATGCAAGAAAAAAAAGTATTGTAAAATATTTAAAAATTATTTCAAATGAAGCAATTAATCGCTTAAGTAGGTAATTATTTCATCCAAAATTATTACATGTTTGGGAACAAACTTACTGCTAGGTAACAAATTGCAAAAGAAATGCGGCAACGCTGCTTCAAGCCAATTCACAATTTCAAATAAAATGAGGAATATTTCTAGTAATCAGCAGTTCCAAAATAATTTGATCGTATTTTTTTTAAATCAATCTCAATTTTACGTAAGAATTAAGAAGAAAAAATCTATCAGTGGGTTTCTACAGATATACAGTCCGGCTTTCGAAAGAATCACGGAACATCCTCGGCCTTGATCGCTATTCTCGATGATGTCTTGACGTCAATTAATTCTGATAAAGTAACTTCCTTGACCTTATTAGATATGTCAAAAGCTTTCGATTCCCTTAAATACTGAACTGTTAATAAAAAAGTTAAAATTCTATGGGATAGAAGATAATATCTTAATGTGGCTCACGTCTTACCTACTAGATCGTTTTCAATATACATGTCTTAACACCACAAGTGGAAGAAGACTCTCTAACGAACGTTTGCTACTCTCAGGAGTGCCCCAAGGCTCGATCTTGGGGCCCTTGCTTTTTAATATCTACACCGCAGACTTGCCACAAGTCACGAAGTACTGTTCCCTGCACATGTACGCTGACGATATACAACTTTACCTTGCTTTTGATGTGACGAAGCCTGAGGAAGCCCAAACCAAAATTAATCATGATTTAAATGAAATAAAAAATTGGACTCTTCAGAATTCACTCTATTAAATCCAAATAAAAGTAAAAATATAATCTTTGGTACTGCAAATAAATTAAGAGTTCTTACTCACTTTCAATTATCAATTGACAATATAATTATAGAACAAGTTGACAAGGTGAAAAACTTGGGGCTAACTTTTGATAAAAATTTAAACTTTATTCCTCATATATCAGAAGTCCTGAGAAAATGTTTCTGCTCTTTTAAACAGATTTCAAGTTTTAGAAATATCCTTGATAGGGCCACTAAACTACTATTATGTGAGTCCTTAGTCTTATCACACGTCAACTACTGTGATTATGTTTATGGGCCTTGCTTAAATTTATCAGAAGCAAACAAACTTCAAAAAATCCAGAATATCTGTATTAGATTTGTAACAAATAGTTCTATCTACGAACATATAACACCACATATCAGGGAGTTACAACTACTAAAAATAAATGAGAGGCGCTTCCTACATTTCACTTCACTATTAAATAATGTCATCCTAACGCAAAAACCTATCTATCTCTATGATAAACTAATTGGGAGAAATGTCATGCATAACCGAAACTTGAGATATACAAACGACCAATTGCATACAATAAGGCCTAAATATGAAACATTTCGATCATCCTTTACCTACCTCTCGACTTATGTCTATAACAATCTACCTCCACAGCTAAACAATAAATCAACAAATGTACTAAAACGTCAACTAAAGTCTCTGATTTTGAGCGGCGAATTAAACATAAATTTAAAATTGTTTTAGGCGGTGATAAAATAGTGATAAAATCTAGATATCATATTGATAAATACTGTTTTTGATATATATTATATGTTCATACACTGTAGATACATGTACTTAACTAGATATACGTTAGATATACACATATTGTAATATTGCATATTATATACTGTACTAATACTATACCAATGGTATCCTAGGTTAGTAGTTTTGATATCAGTGTATACTGTACCACTAACCTTTTGTGTTAAATTCCTTCTATTTTACACAATAAAGACATTTATTATTATTATTATTATTATATTATATCAAGAATCGGTAGTTTAAATATAACTACACACTTAAGACTCACCCTGTATACCGTAGACGTAGAGCCAGATTAATTTTGACAAAATTAGCGATATAGCAATAATTCAATAACGAATCTTAATATTCAATCACAAACAAACGAAAATACGCATGTAGCCGAACTTAATTAAGGGATTTGTATTTATTGGATTTTTTTCTTTGATGATGAATAAATCTGTCGTTTAATATAATGAATAAGTGAAAGTAAATAAAACCTGTAACCACGAACAATCAGAACAAAAAATAAGGTATCTTTACCA
>JANEYF010002323.1:0-82500 GCA_029963845.1 Rhamnusium bicolor
TCCAGGTCTACAACGATGACTAGGGTAAAAATGCAATAGTCCTGCCTGGCCCCAGCATCCGAGACCGTTATCAAGCCAATAGGATATTGGCGCAAAAATGAGTCAGTTCCAGACTGGTCTCCGTCGAGCATCAGTCAGTCCGAGTTCGAGTAAGTTCCCCACTGGTCTCCGTCGAGCACCAGTCAGTTGTAGTCAGTTCTCCAGTGATCGTCGATCGGTACGAGTAAGGTCTCCGTTGAGCATCAGTCGGTACGGGTTAGTAATCCAGTGATTAACCGTGGGTCCTGATCTCCGTTGAGCATCAGTCGGTACGAGTGAGTAGACACACTGATCTCCGTCGAGCATTATCAAACATTATTCCAGAACTCTCGAAATGGTTGTTTATCGAGTATATGCAGCGGAATCAAGCTTATTCTAGCACATCAAATCTTTCTCGCACACTTTACAAATTATTTTAGCACCATCATAGAATAAATTCGGGAAATCACCTATGCATTTATTCACTTTGTCAGCAAATGGCCGTTTTCTACCCCTGCGTACGTCTGCCATGCTTTATTATTAAATTAATATCGACAATACAGTACAACAAATAAAATAAAAACACAAAAACAATATGCAATACGCCCAAGTGACTTAACGTGTACACAACTCGAAAGCTAATAATAGACTGGACCTGGAGAAAGAGTTTCGCGGTCAAGGTGAATACCAGCGACAGTAAATACATCTGTACTCTATGACCATGATACACAGAAACGATTTGCAGCTTTACTAATAATTAACTGCTAATAATGTATACCACTACTGTATAAAAATAACAACATTATGAATGGAAGACTACGGATCCATATTCATTTAAATTTTAACAGAGATCATGTGTATTTTTATGGAACAACAACAAGAATTTGGATATAAAAACTTGTTACAGTGAAACAAAAGAACAATGACAGTAGATGCCAACAACTAGATGTCTTATCTTTAGGGACATTAATTACTATTCCATACTATACAGGATGTTTTCATCAATGTGGACATTATGGTTGAAATGTAGTAAGTAAGCATAAATTATGCCTATTGCCAATATTTTTTTCTGGCATTAATAGTATTATTTGGTTCTTTGAAAATGTGACACATTTCCAAAAAAATCTACGTTTGTGATAGTTGATTTCAAAATCTAATATTTGAACGTTATTGTAGTTAACATTATGATTATGTAATAATGCATGATTGGCTAAAGTGCAAGACTGTTTATTAAGTCTGATGTCACTTTTGTGAGAAGTTATACGGTTTTTAACTTTCCTTCTAATTTGGCCAACATATTTTTTGTTACAATCATCACATGGTATGTAATACACCACATTAGACATCGCCAAAATATCATCTTCATTATTAATTTTGAACACAGTTAACATTTAACAGTTAACAGTTAACAACCATAATTATATTTATTTATATATATATATATATATATATATATATATATATATATATATATATATATATATATATATATATATATATTGACTTTCCATCTATCATGATTTGAAGGTGTAATTCAATGCAGGTCGGTTGTATTTGCCCGCTGAGTAGTTGTTTCCTTCAAATCATATTTAATCATTTTATATATATATATATATATATATATATATATATATATATATATATATATATATATATATATATATATATATATATATTATCCTGTTATAAATATGTGGGGTGTATTATTTGATATTTTAATTTATGGGATTTATCTTCTTTCACCCTTATGATTTGCTTCCCACATACCCAAAACACAATATTCTTCTGGTATAGCCAGGTAAGTATGATTTCTTTATTTTTAATATGACTATCTTTCTTTTTCTTAAATATTTACTATTATTTTAAAATTTTGAATTTTCATTTTTTTCAATAAAATATGTTGAACGTCAAATTTACAGTTCAGTACTTACACTTAAGCTTACTGTTGAATGAATACTTACTCTCACAGCTACTCAGAGTGCATTCAACTCTACTCCCAGTAGTGGTTTCAAATTATTTTTAATAGAAGATTTTTTCTTTTCTATTTATATCTCTCACCTTATTATTTTATTTTATTACAAATTGCTTTTCTTTTTGTTTTATTTTATTTAATTATCAAATTTATACTTAAATTAAGTTAGATCTCAGAAATAATCATCATTTTCAAACTCATAACAAATTTATTAATTTTCATATTGAAATTTTATAATGATAATAATAATCAATAATTCTTGAGCAAAGATTCATCTTAATAAATATCCCTACTATCTTAGAAGTAAAAAAAATATAATAATAACTGAACTTCTGTTCATTAGATGTCACATTATTTTTCATTAAAAGAAAATAGACACAATAATACCATCGAACAGCTTTCAGCTACCTTTTATATTTTATGCAAATTATAACTAGACAATTTATGAAATGATTACTGTTACTAACAACTTCAATCCTTTATTTAAATTGTTCAAAGTTTTATTTTCTTTAAAACTGTCAAACATGTATTTTTATTAACCAACGTAATGTTAGTTGAAGATTTACCTTGGTATATTAGTTTCCTGAAAATTGAGTTTTTCTGTCTTTAAATCACACCTGGTAACCTAATACTTTCTACCAACTAGAAAGGTATAATTTCACTTCTATTTTATTTCTAGTCAAATATTCTTTCTTCCTGTCATCATGAAATATGTAATCTGATATTTCAAAATGATATTCTTATTTCCAAACTCTTCATATCTTCACCTTTTTGTTATTATTTAAAATTCTTGTACTATTTTGTTATTTAAGATATTATTCTTTTCATTTAATCTCCATAATCCATCAGTTTCCCTTTCCATATATTTTTGTTACTCTCCATCATTTGTTTCTCAACCAACAACCCCTATTAACCAACTTCATTTGTTTATTTCATTTTTTTCTCAATTTTTATCTCAATTGTCATCTTTTGACACCTAATAAATTTTATCCAAATTCAATTTTTTTCTTTAATACTCTCCTTTATTTCTCAGACATATTCATTTCTCTTCTTATTTTTTTCTCTACCTTTCGGTACCACATACATGTTTTTTTGCTTCATTTCAGCGATACATCTTAAGAAACACTCACGCACTGTTTTTAAATTTAATTTTGGTTATTTAACTAAACCTTATCCTATCATTTCTATACAATATTTGTCTACTAAATTTATCTAATTCATTATAGATAAATATTTTTTATTTTTGACCACTTGTCAAATTATTGATTATTCTTATTCTAACATTATTTTTTTATATATTTCTAGGTAAAACTTCTTAATTCTAATATATGGAATCCTTTATGATGATTCCTGGCATCTTTTTCCATTTATCGCAACTAGACATTACTTTATCAGTACGTTTATTTTTTTTAATACAAACTTGTGACTGATGCCAATTGAACATTTAATTATTTATTTGACAATCAATGCATCTTTTTCTGAGATCAACTTTAAACATTCTTTTCTATTAAAGTTTATAATCATGTTCATATCTTATTTTTAAGTATAATTTGATTATTAATTCTACCTACGAGTAACTTTTCAGTTAACCTTATTAAATCTTGTTCTTTTGATTTATTTTTATCTAATATTTATTTTCTTATTATTTTATTTGTATGTATATGATAATATTGTTACGCCACTAGACTGTGTAGACTGGTTAGATGAGACTGGAATTGTACGTGAACGGCCGGGAATATTCTGGAATGCTCTAGACCGTGTGAATGGATGTATAAATAAGACGCACGGTGGGTCGAGAGTCAGTCTTAAGTGAAAGTGAACGAATAAAGCAGAAATAAGAAAGATACTTATAAGTGTATAACTCTAAATAAGACTTTCTAGTGCTGTTTCGAGATTTTTCTGGAACATTCCATTATTAAAATATACGTTATAGATACATTTTATGGACATTATAGCGTCGTCAACTTTATTTTAAACTGATTTACGTGTCGTGAGTTAATGCCAGTAACAAAAATTATGGCGAAGAAACAAACACAGGACTTGTTAGCAGCGTTGTTAGAACGGATGAACGATCAAGAAAGGATACCAAAAGAAGACAAAGGAGAACAATAGAGAATACGACAGGAAGGTAAAGACGAACAAAGGAAAATTATGGAAGAGCAAAGAAAGAAACGCGAGGAAGAATTAAGACAAATTATGGAGGGACAGCATCAAGTTATGCTCTCGGTCACTGAACAATTGAAGGAAGATGTACAGGCTGAAGTCATGGAAGTTAAAGAAGAAGTCAGTGAATTTAGAGGAAAGTTTGAAGGAGAAATAACTGAAATTAAGGAAGTAGCCCGACTCAAACAACAATTAAGAGAGAAGGATGGCCAGTTAGTACAGTCGTCTGGTGCTAGATTACAACCAACTTCCTTCGACGGTCAAGGTTCATGGTCTACTTATAAAAGACAATTTGAGACAGCTGCACGTTCAAATAACTGGAACGATGAGGAAAAAGCAACAGCATTGGTATTAGCACTAAGAGGCCAAGCATTAGACCTGC
This sequence comes from Rhamnusium bicolor, assembly GCA_029963845.1. NCBI lineage: Eukaryota > Metazoa > Arthropoda > Insecta > Coleoptera > Cerambycidae > Rhamnusium > Rhamnusium bicolor. The sequence continues at coordinate 4,536 of JANEYF010002323.1, forward strand.
TCCAAACAATTCCTGCCGCACAGCAACAAAACTTTAACATTTTGGAGGCAGGGTTAGAACTAATATGGCGACCAACATCTCGCGCAAGTATATCAGACTCAGCTTAAATCACGCAGACAACGAGGTGGAGAAAGCCTCCAGAAGTTCGAGGCTGCGGTAGAAAGATTAGTCCATCTAGCCTAACCTTATGCACCGATGGAATTTCAACAACAGTTAGCAATTAGTACATTTATTGATGGAGGAAGGGATCAGGAAGTTAGGCGAATTCTTAAGTTGGCCAGGCATAAGCGAAGTAGTGAGGTTTTAGTACATGCACTGGAGATTGAGGCTGCCTATAAGGATACCACAAAATCAAATCAGAGAGTACGAGCTGCGAGTGTGAAGGAAGACAAGCCAGAAAACACAACACAAAACCTGATATCTGATCTACACAAGATGATGACCCAACTACTGACAAAAAATCCAACTCCCTGCAGAGACAAGAGCAACAACAAAGTAGTGGGAGGCCGAATGGAGGCATTCGTTGTTATAAGTGTGGCAAATTGGGCCATATTAGGAGGAACTGTCATGAGCTCAACATTCAAGATCTAATGTCCGAAGTACAAAAGACTATGCAACTACTAATAAACTCCAATCTCCAGCCGAGACAAAACCAACGCCAAAGTAGTGGGACATAGAGTGGAGGAGGTATGCGCTGTTATAATTTTGGTAGAGTGGGCCATATTCAGCGTAACTCTTGTCAGCGCAGCCCTGAGAGGGTACATGTCGCAGTAATGGAGAAGCCGCAGGAAAACTGGCGAGCTGGTACTTCAGGGAATATAGCAGATGGCCTTCCAAAAGACCGTGTCAGAAAGTCTGCAAGTCTTGACACCGTAAAGAAAAACAGCAAAATGTACAAATAATGAAGACCGTTAAGATTGATGTTCCGGATTATTGGACAAAGGAGTCGTTAAGGAAAGAGCAGTTAAGGAAACTGGAAATGGAAAGAAAGAGAAATCCGACCTGATTGGAAGAACATTTCAAATAAATCAGTGGGGCTGAAGGCTTTATAGGCACAATGGGACTTCCTTATAGTAGATGATGGACTGCTGAAGAGAGCGTAGGAAAGTCCAGATGGGAGGAAAGTTACTTTGAAATTGTTAATCCCCAGGTGTCACGTAGCAAATGTACTTCAGCAAGTGCATAATGGAACGTCTGGCGGACATTTTGACATCAATAAAACCCTGACAAAAGTAAGAGACCGTTTCTACTGAGTCGTCAAGACGTGGAGGCTTGGTGCCACCAATGTGAAGTTTGTGCGGCAAGAATGGGGCCACAAATAAGAAATAAGTAATATTACGCCAGGGCTCCTTTTGAGCGAATTGTAATAACAAGAGGCCGTATGAAGGCTCGTTATGATCTTAAGGCTAATTTAGGAGGGTACCAAGTGGGAGATTTGGTTTGGCTGTATAACCCACAACGAAAAGAAAGGCAAGTCGCTTCACACGCCCTGGGGAGGTCCTCACACTGTCGTCACCAGACTAAACGACGTTGTATACCGAATTCAACAGAATCCAAAATCAAAGATGAAGGTGGTGCATATAGAGAGACTAACCAAGTATGCAGAGAACAATAAATTACCTAATCGGAACCTTAAGGCTTAAGGAGAGGGCAGTGTTACGCCACTGGACTGTGTAGACTGGTTAGATGAGACTGGAATTTTACGCGAACGGCCGGGAATATACTGCAATGCTCTAGATCGTGTGAATGGATGTATATATAAGACGCACGGTGGGCCGAGAGTCAGTCTTAAGTTGAGAGTGAACGAATAAAGAAGAAATAAGAAAGCGACTTATGTGTTTAATTGTAATTATAGTTAAGATAGTCATTAATCTATTGTTGTTAATTATTAATTAGTCAATAAAGTAGTGAGTAAGTGTTACCTGGACTTTCAATCAACGAATTCACGAGTATAGATGTTTGTGAGGATAGCAAACACGTAACAAAATTATTAATATAATTCCCCCCTATATTTTGAGAAAATCATTAGGATTTTGTCAAAATATAAGTAAATTAAATTGTTTTTCTTTATTCATATTATTTAGATAACTTATTCATTATTTTCCATCATTATTTTGCTATTTATAGTCAATGTTCTTGTTTAATTACTCATATGTTTTAAATATGGATACAACATTTCTACGTGATATTTGCCCTTACTTTGCTCTGAGTTAATGTCCTTTATTACTTTGATATAGACCTTTATAAGGAAATACAAACTTAAAACAAATATCATTTTTAAGATCTGTGATTCATAATGCTTTAATAATAACTAAATCTTCTTCTGTAAATCTCATATGTTTACGTATTTTTGTATCTTCTAGTTTCTTATATTTTGCTGACCTTCTGCTGAGACAAACTTGGACCTGCCTGCGTATTTCTTCTAGACTTGTATCCTGTGTTGTCCATGGTCTATCTGGAAACCTCTCCGTCATAAGATACATGGGCGTTATCTCCGTTGTGGTACTTGGAACTTCATTCATAAATTACTCTATTTCAGATAAATATCTTGACGATTCTCTATACTTATTCTGTGTAATTAATCTTAGAAATTTCTGACATTCTTCAATGGCTCGTTCACATAGTTTTGCCTGTGGTCTTCGGATCGAAGTATAATTTATTTATACCTCCTTCTTGTTCCAAAAATCCTTGAATTTCTCATTACTGAAATACGTAGCATTATCTGCCAATATTTTTAATGGTTTACCTACTTCTTTACATACTTTTTTATTAATTTTATTGTTGTTTTAGTGTTACAACTTTTCGTTGTATAAAGTTTTATATATTTTGTAAAAATGTCATATATGACTAATACATTTTTATATCTGTCTTCAGACCTGATTAAATCGCTTAAATATCCAATGGCTATAATTTCTAATGGTGCTTTTACATCAATACGTTCAACGGTACCTATTTTTATTCTTGTAATTTTTAGACTTTCCTAATTGACATAATTCGCAGTTATTTATAACTTATTTGATTCTCGTCAGATTATATCCTCAATAATAATTTTCTCTTAGCAACAACCAAATCTTTCACTCCTATGTGACCATATTTCACATGTAAGTCTTGAACTATCCTCTCAGTTCTTCACTATAAATCCATTTTTCACATTATATTCCCGATATTCTTGTTCTGTTTGTAGTTTTTCCTGCAACGCTTGTAATTTTGCTTGACTCTCCAGTAATTCTTCTACCAAGTAAATTCCTGTTCTTTCCTTCAAACTATTTAACGCTACTAGTGTAGTTCATATGGTTTCAAACCTTGTTTTTCATCTTTTCTAGATAAGTAATCAGCTGTAATGTTCTCCTTACCAGTTTTATGCTTGATATCAAAAGAATATTCCTGAAACATCAACGATCATCGATATATTCTATCATTGGCGTATCGGTGAGACATCAGTAAAGTTAATGCTTTGTGATTAGTCTCGATCGTGAAATGATTCCCCAGTAGTCAGTGGGATAGCTTGGTTATTGAATAAACTACAGCTAACATTGCCTTTTCTCCCACACTGTAACATGATTCATAGCCTTTTAATATCCTTGACACAAAATATATTAGTACTTCTACCCCTTATTGTTGTTGAATAAGTTCTGCAGCAATAGCAAATTGACTTGCACCAGTTCTAAGCGTAAACTTTTTACTGTAATCTGAAGTTCTGATTAATAAATTTTCATGAAATTCTTTTCTAATCTCTGGGAACACTTTGTCTCTTCTTTCAACCCATATCCACGGTTCATTCTTCCTTATAAGTTCAATCAGTGGTCATTCCTTTTCAGCTAAGTGTGGTATGAATTTTTTTGTAATAATTAAGCATGCCTAAAAATCCCCTTAACATGTTAAGATTCTTTGGTCTTGTAAAATTGTTTATTTCTTCTAATCTTCCCTGTTCAATAATAATTCCCTTCGTCGTAATATTATTTCACAGGTATTGTACATATTCTTGATAAAATTTGCATTTTTCTAAATTAAGCTTTAATCCTGCTTCATCCAACGTTTGTAAAATAATTTTAATGTTTTAAATGATTTTCTGGACTATCTGAGAAAATTAGTATGTCATGCAGAAAGCATGATATTTGTCCAACAAATTTTGCAACCGCACAACTCTGCAACCCAAACGGTACAACCCGAAATTGACAGATTTTACCATCTACACTAAAACCTGTGAGATGTCTGGAGTTCGGATGCGAAGGTATAAACCAAAATGAATTTTTTAAATCAAGTTTTGTGAAAATTGTATTTTTGCCTGTCTTTGTTACTAATATGTCAATATTTTGAGGAGCGTCATATTGCTTCCTCGTTATTTCATTTATTTTACGTGCTTCTAGACACAATCTCAGACTATCATAACGTTTCTTTACAATTACTAGAAGACTTAAAAAATTTGGTTTTTTAGGCTCGATAATTCCTTCTTTTTCCATTTTAATTAACTAATCATCTACCTTTTCTTTATACTTAAATGGAATCGGATACCGTTTACTTATGAATGGAATATTTTTTTCTAATTGCAATTGATGTGTCTAATTTTTAGCTATTCTTGGGATATAGTTAACCAGATTACAATGTGATTCTAAAATACTTAGTATTGGATTTATATATTGCATGGGACAGACAAATTCTATATTTGATAGGTACTTTGACCTCTATTCTCTTCAACATTCAGTGTAAATTTAATTTAATTTTATAATTATTTATTATTAATTTGTAACAGTTAAATTTAACTAAAATTGAATGTTACAAGGTATTTTTCAAAATATCAGAAATTTTCATTAATACCGACAAGTAGGCAACCAGTTATAACGTAGTTAATTTTTGGGAATTTACTAATCATATATTTGTGGCACTTCAATAATGATGTAGTACATCCCAATAAACACAAGAAAATCACTGTTAAGTAGTTAGGAGTTAACTTTGTGGCCCGTGTGATGTCTTACGCGAGTTGTATAAGAGGCTTCATAATCAGCGAAATGACCGCCTCGTTAAACAAAAGAGATCGCTGTGTGGCCATTTGTGAACCTCTTAAAAAACTCCTGCCAGAGTTACACGAAGGAATTCTTATTTAAATCGGAATTCCATCTTCACAAAATGTCACTGTGTAACTTTACAGCCTTTGCTTATAATAATTTTACTAGGCCTTCATATGTGATTGTCCTTTCAAGTCCTTAATGATAGCGGATAATACATCACATCTATGCTCTTTTTAAACATCACAATTGGATGTCAATCAGCTATTGCCTTATAAATCCTATAGGATCTCTTAAATGATATAAAAATACGTTTACTTCAAATTACTTACCATAGTCTCTAGCAGATATATACGTGAGTCCCCTAAAATGTCACCCCCTGTAAAATACAAACGTTTCGATGAAATTTCAGGAAAATTTACACTGATCTCACTGTGACAGATCTAAATTTTGTAAAAAAATGCGTCTGATTATACTGGGTAGTACGAAAAGTACTACCAACTTCATTTTAAATGGTACCCCTTGTATATTTTTACATATTCCGATAGGCGTATTCATTGTGAATTCAGTGATGTCATCCTTGCTATATTAACTTAAACAATGACTGAAATATTGCTGATTAACTTGAGGTATAACAGACTAATCGGTAACTCCAATATTCGTATTGCTGAGTAACTGAAAGATATGTGCCTAATTTCACAACTTGGTTTGAACAAATTTGTCTGCAATTCTTCTAAAAGTTGTGGAATTAGTCACAGCAATACTGATTTTAAAGATACAGATTAGTCTATTATACCTCAGGTTGATCGTCAATATTTCACTTATTGTTTAAGTTAAGCATAATCCATATATGACATCACTGGATTCAGAATGAGTACGCCTATCGGAATATGTAAAAATATACAGGGAGTGCAATTTAAAATAGAGATATCTTTTTTAAAAACTTTCATATCGTCATATATTGATTATCTTTTAAGAGAACAAATATTCAAAATTTAAGAAAAAATTAATCAGATCAAGATGTAGTTTATAAAAAAGAAGAGATGGGTTACATTAAATTTATTTAAAAAAAAAAATTTAAAAATCTTAATATGGATTTGAAACAATTTTAATATATTAATAATTGAAATGATTAAAGCTCAAAAACACGTACATATTGCAGATGCATCATATCATAATACTTGAATAAGTACAATAATAAAGAAAAAAATATTTTATATATTGTGATGTATGTTTTTGTACTATTTCGTTCGCTTTAAATTCTTTTTTTATGTATTTCCTTATATTTTGTAAGCTTAGTGCTGCACATTATTTTTAAACTGTTAAATGACGTTCACACATGTACATTGTATATCTAAGTGATAACAAATAATAAATAAATAAATAAACAAAATAAATGGAAACAAATTTTATTAATACTGGTACACGTTATAAAAATATGTACAAAACTCACCATCTTAAGCAGATTTATGAAGTAGCTTGGTTGTCGTTATCACAAACTGGAGCATTTCTATAATAACTGTGTAGCATCAGATATGTTTCTACAGTTATGTTTGTATTTTGAAAAAGATCGTTCGACATCTACGGAAGTAATACAGGCATAAGTAAAACACTCTGTGAACTCACTTAACGCAGCTGTAGATGCACCATCACAAATTTGTCTTAATTTGGTAAAATCAGGATCTTTCCGTAATACACTCTCGAATTTTTCAATAATGGGCTTATTTTTAGCATCATTTATAGTCTGTAGCTGTGTATTTACGTCGTCCACTATTTGCAGCGATTCCACTAACGACAACGAAGTATTTTGCAATTTTTCTATCTACGTAACAATGAACGACTTGGTAAATTCACCTGGGGATTGTATTTATGCCAGAACTCCCGAAATGCTGGTTTATCCAATATGCACAGGGGAACCTCACAGGCAATCAGCATTAACAGTAAATCAAACAGAAACTGAGGTTCCAAAGAAGACACGCCATTTCTTTATTTTTATGCCGGTTACTATTGACATGAGTTTTGCAGCCGTATTTATTCCAGCACATTAAGTCTCGATCACAAACTTTACAAATTATTTTACATCCATCATTGAATAAATCTGGAAATTCACCGATAAATTTATTCACTCTATCAGCGTACGGTCGTTTTCTAATCTTTACGCTCAACATTATTTATTATTTATTAGTACTCTATGCATCGACCGACAGATAACAACTGAAGTGTGTCGTGTCATCGTCATCGTAAACAAGTGCGCGAATAAAGTTTTTCCGTTTCGAAAACCACTTTTTAAAAACAATTTATTTTCACAAGTGTAAAACAGTTACAAATTTAAGTAGCAAACTTTATTAAAATTATGTTTACAATTCAACTGAATATAATAAAAAATAAACTTTTCTTATCTACTGCTCTGACATCAGCTGGATGTCATGGAGTGCTGGAATCTATAATTCCTCCCTCCTTAGCAGAAGTTTTATGGGGTTGAAAGAAAACTTCCCGTCGTTCGGTTGGGGTCTTCTTTTCTTGCGTCAATCTTCTTCTGCATTTGTAAATAGTGACTATTATTAGTATTGTACCAATAATGAATAATGGTGTGGTCCAGAAGTGGATAGAACTTTCTCTATTTCTTGTGACAGACAAGGGAAGGAGCTTCTTTTGGTTTTTATGTATTTTTTGAAGTCCGTCCAAGGGAATTTTGTCAATATTGAGATGGTATTCTTCTGGGTCTTGAATAATTGCCGTTTCTATCTTCGGTAGAGTTAGGGGTTGTTCTTGTATTTCCGTTTTTGTGTTTAGATAAACGAGGTTTAGAGTCTCGAATTGGCATCCTCTGGGAAGTTGAAATAGATAGACTCCTTGTAGAGTTTGCATTTCTGTGGTAGTACATTTTGTTAGGACCTTCGTCTGGTTTGGGAATATAGCAATATAGTGAGCTTCTGTTAATTGCTCAATCAAGGGTGTGGTCATCGTGATTTTTGTATGTTGACAATTAGCTGCTTTATTATTTAATTGTAATAATTGAAATTTGCAGTCTTTCCTGTCGTCATCTTGGATTATCAAATTGTTCCTACACAAGTACGTGGTTTTCAATTGCATACAACGCGTACTGTCATACTGATAGAGTTCAGTGATCATTGTTAGGAAGGGTGAGGATGGTATGATGGTTGTGAGATTTTCGTGGGTATAATAATAATAATAACAATAATAATAATAATTTTATTTCTTCACTGAAAAAAAATATACAGATTGGCATACAAATACAGTGTAGAAAATGTCAAATAAACAATTTAAAAGAGTAAAACTAAAACGTTGACAACAAAATATAACATGAATAACATGAATACGTCATAAAAAAAATGTCAGGATAAACTTAATTAAAAGATGTAAATGTATAAAAAAAAAGAAAAAAACATTGTGTATCTATTATAAGACCTATAAGATATAATAGTACTATGCCTAGAACGCAAAAAACATTATTTAGAAAAATTCTTGGATAGAATAAAAATTTTTTTCTAGTAGTACTTTTTTAAGTTTTGACTTAAAAATGTGAATACTTCCGGAAACTTTAAGGTCTTCAGTTAGAGCATTATAAAATTTACATCCTTGATAGAGAAAACTTTTCTGGTACATACTAGTTCTGTGGAGATCAGAACGTAATATATTTTTGGCTCTGGTTTCGTATAAATGGCATATTTGATTCCTTGGAAAAAAGCTATTATGTTTGAAAATATATGAACATACCTCAAAAATATACAAGCAAGGAACTGTTAGAATTTTTAAGTTTTTAAAGGCATTTCGACAAGTCTCTCTGTAAATCAAATTTGCTAAAATTCGAACTGCATATTTCTCTCTCTCTCTCTCTCTTTATATATATATATATGTATATATATACATATATATATATATATATATATATATATATATATATATATATATATATATATATATATATATATATATATATACATACAAGAACAACCCCTAACTCTACCGAAGATAGAAACGGCAATTATTCAAGACCCAGAAGAATACCATCTCAATATTGACAAAATTCCCTTGGACGGACTTCAAAAAATACATCAAAACCAAAAGAAGCTCCTTCCATTGTCTGTCACAAGAAATAGAGAAAGTTCTACCCACTTCTGGACCACACCATTATTCATTATTGATACAATACTAATAATAGTCACTATTTACAGATGCAGAAGAAGATTGACGCAAAAAAAAGAAGACCCCAACCGAACGACGGGAAGTTTTCTTTCAACCCCATAAAACTTCTGCTAAGGAGGGAGGAGTTATTGATTCCAGCACTCCTTGACATCCAGCTGACGTCAGAGCAATAGATAAGAAAAGTTTATTTTTTATTATATTCAGTTGAATTGTAAACATAATTTTAATAAGGTTTGCTACTTAAATTTGTAACTGTTTTACACTTGTGAAAATAAATTGTTTTTAAAAAGTGGTTTTCGAAACGGAAAAACTTTATTCGCGCACTTGTTTACGATGACGATGACACGACACACTTCAGTTGTTATCTGTCGGTCGATGCATAGAGTACTAATAAATAATAAATAATGTTGAGCGTAAAGCTTAGAAAACGACCGTACGCTGATAAAGTGAATAAATTTATCGGTGAATTTCGAGATTTATTCTATGATGGATGTAAAATAATTTGTAAAGTTTGTGATCAAGACTTAATGTGCTGGAATAAATACGGCTGCAAAACTCATGTCAATAGTAACCGGCATAAAAATAAAAAAATGGCGTGTCTTCTTTGGAACCTCAGTTTCTGTTTGATTTACTGTTAATGCTGATTGCCTGTGATGTTCTCCTGCGCATATTAAATAAACCAGCATTTCGGGAGTTCTGGAATAAATACAATCCCCAGGTGAATTTACCAAGTCGTTCATTGTTACGTAGATATGTACCAAGTGTTCGTGAAGACATTGTAAATAGGATTAAATGTGCATTAAAAAATACACAGCTGTGGTTATGTGTTGACGGGACGACAGATTATAAAAAAAGTTCTATTTTAAATGTTATAGTACGTGTACTCGACCCTGTTAAACCAACATTTCCACTTTTACTAGCTAGCAAAAGACTAACTGCGTGTACTGGCGAAACAATTACGCGGGTTGTGTTGGAGACTTTCGAAAATTTTGAACTGTCAACAAGTCAAGTGTTGATGTTTGTGACCGACCGCGACGGTGCTGCGACAATGCGTTTGGTGGACCGTTTTCTTCAAAGAGACGATTGTAGGTTTTTACATGTTAAATGTTTTCCTGAGGTAGATGCATTAACAGCAAATACAAAAAAAGTATTTCTCAAATCTCCTAAAAGGTTTCGAGCATTTCACACACTATGTCCTGGTATTCCGGAACCACCAAAGACTATTCTTTCACGTTCGGGAACGTGGTTGAAGGCAGCTTTTTATTATGTTGAATATTTTCAACAAATAAAAGCTGTGATACTACGGTTTAACCCTAACGAGGCTGCAGCTATTAAGGAAAGCTAGTCAAGCATTCAAGATGTTTCCCTTGAAACAGATTTAAAAACTATTTATAACAATTATAGAGGACTACACGACGCAATAGAAAAATTGCAAAATACTTCGTTGTCATTAGTGGAATCGCTGCAAATAGTGGACGACGTAAATACACAGCTACAGACTATAAATGACGCTAAAAATAAGCCCATTATTGAAAAATTCGAGAGTGTATTACGGAAAGATCCTGATTTTACCAAATTAAGACAAATTTGTGATGATGCATCTACAGCTGCGTTAAGTGAGTTCACAGAGTGTTTTACTTATGCCTGTATTACTTCCGTAGATGTCGAACGATCTTTTTCAAAATACAAACATAACTGTAGAAACATATCTGATGCTACACAGTTATTATAGAAATGCTCCAGTTTGTGATAACGACAACCAAGCTACTTCATAAATCTGCTTAAGATGGTGAGTTTTGTACATATTTTTAAAACGTGTACCAGTATTAATAAAATTTGTTTCCATTTATTTTGTTTATTTATTTATTTATTATTTGTTATCACTTAGATATACAATGTACATGTGTGAACGTCATTTAACAGTTTAAAAATAATGTGCAGCACTAAGCTTACAAAATATAAGGAAATACATAAAAAAAGAATTTAAAGCGAACGAAATAGTACAAAAACATACATCACAATATATAAAATATTTTTTTTCTTTATTATTGTACTTATTCAAGTATTATGATATGATGCATCTGCAATATGTACGTGTTTTGGAGCTTTAATCATTTCAATTATTAATATATTAAAAATGTTTCAAATCCATATTAAGAAGATTTTTAAATTTTTTTTTTTAATAAATTTAATGTAACCCATCTCTTCTTTTTTATAAACTACATCTTGATCTGATTAAATTTTTTTTTTAAATTTTGAATATTTGTTCTCTTAAAAGATAATCAAATTATGACGATATGAAAGTTTTTAAAAAAGATATTTCTATTTTAAATTGCACCCCCTGTATATTTTTACATATTCCGATAGGCGTACTCATTCTGAATCCAGTGATGTCATATATGTATAAACTTAAACAATAAGTGAAATATTGGCGATCAACCTGAGGTATAATAGACTAATCTGTATCTTTAAAATCAGTATTGCTGTGACTAATTCCACAACTTTCAGAAGAATTGCAGACAAATTTGTTCAAACCAAGTTGTGAAATTAGGCACATATCTTTCAGTTACTCAGCAATACGAATATTGGAGTTACCGATTAGTCTGTTATACCTCAAGTTAATCAGCAATATTTCAGTCATTGTTTAAGTTAATATAGCAAGGATGACATCACTGAATTCACAATGAATACGCCTATCGGAATATGTAAAAATATACAAGGGGTACCATTTAAAATGAAGTTGGTAGTACTTTTCGTACTACCCAGTATAATCAGACGCATTTTTTACAAAATTTAGATCTGTCGCAGTGAGATCAGTGTAAATAGTACTATGCCTAGAGCGCAAAAAACATTATTTAGAAAAATTCTTGGATAGTATAACAATTTTTTTTCTAGTACCTAATACTTTTTTAAGTTTTGACTTAAAAATGTGAATACTTCCGGAAACTTTAAGGTCTTCAGTTAGAGCATTATAAAATTTACATCCTTGATAGAGAAAACTTTTCTGGTACATACCAGTTCTGTGGAGATCAGGACGTAATATACCTTTGGCTCTGGTTTCGTATAAATGACATATTTGATTCCTTGAAAAAAAGCTATTATGTTTGAAAATATATGAACATACCTCAAAAATATACAAGCAAGGAACTATTAGAATTTTTTAAGTTTTTAGAGGCATTTCGACAAGTCTCTCTGTAATTCAAATTTGCTAAAATTCGAACTGCATATTTCTCTCTCTCTTTCTCTATATATATATATATATATATATATATATATATATATATATATATATATATATATATATATATATATATATATATATATATATATATATATATATATATATATATATATATATATATATATATATATATATATATATATATATATATATATATATATATATATATATATATATATATAGAGTACAAGTGATAGTGAGTAAAGATTTTGGAATGTATGAGAGGAAAGTGCAAAATTAACACTATCCTATGTTCCGAGTAGTAGGCATCTACTGTAATTGCTTTGTAGTAATTTATTAGTTCTTCCTTCTGAACATAAGGTAATTGTTCTGGCGGATGATAGTTTAACATTATATTAACGATTGAATCTAATTTTTCAAAGCTTCTGTTATGTAAAATGCCTATTTTTGCAAATGTTATTGAATTTTCTATATCTGTGAGTAATTGCAAGGTGGTTTGTAATGCTAGGTTCAATTGATCAAGTACGTTTCTGGCTCTCGGGTAATGATTAAAATCGATCGTAAATTTCTTTTGATCTGAGCTTACTTTATTTATTTCCTCTGTGATTTCATTCTGATTATGACTTAGTAATGAAACTGTTGAATTAAAGTTTTCTATTAAATCGCGTGTAATGGAAATATGTGAGTTAAGATTTTGGACAATATTTTCTTGATTGTCTTGTAAACTTTCGATTGTCCTATTATACCTTTCGGCGTCTTCTTGGTCTAAGTTACCTGATATAACTTTTACTATGCTTCCTAATCCGTTCATTAGTCCGCGTTTAGTTCGATGAGTTGGATAAATAGTGTCTAATTTTCGTTTCGCGCTCTTCAGACTTAAACCGAAATTCTGCAGATTTGAAAAGTACGGGTGACAGTTATTTTATTGCTTTTGTTATTGATTCGTATTGTAGGGTAATTGTTTCAATTTCCCGCGATATAGGTTTTAGGTCATAGTAATGTACAAGTCGTGTAGGCTTGTTTGAATTCGAGCTTGTCCGAGTTCTGGTGGGATAATTCCAGGGTTAGTTTCTAGATTACTTATCCGTATTTCCTGGGGCTGCACTTGTACTAGGATGTGCGTCAACCTGTAAGGATACATTTTTGTTAGTTTGTTTGGCTGGAATATTTTTTATAAATCTTTTATGTCTAGTAGTTCCGAGTATATCGATAGTTATTTTGTTATCTTTTGTAACTACTTTGGGTGTGTATTTTGGATACATTTTATTTCGTATTTTGCTAAACCTTTTGACGTAAACCTTTTGCTTGGGTTTATTATGTAATTTTCGCGATGTTGAGATATTAAATTGTTTAGTAAGGTATTATCAATTTCTATATCAAAAGGATCTCTAGTTGTTAGGTGACCATTTATAACGTCGATTGGTTTCTGTTTCATTATTGAATGTATAGAATTATTGTAGCCCAAAATTGCATACAACATTAATTATTTAACGTCTGAAATAGTTTTGTCATGTTTGAGTACCCGTAGGTGTTTAATTAGTGTGGAATGAAACCTTTCGATTAGTCCGTTCGATTGCGAGTTACCGGGTGTTGTGTAATGAATCGCAGTTTTATGGGTTTCCATAAATTCCTGAATCATTTTACTTTTGAATTCACCTCCGCTATCCGCAACAAATAAGTGTGGTAGGCCATGATGATTAATGTAAATTAGAAGGGCTTTAATGATATTAATGCTGCAAGCTCCCTCTACTGGGTATGCCTGTGAGAGTAGGTGTAATCATGAATTTAGGTTTACTCGGATTTCGGTCATATTTGTTAATCTGGCAAATGTCGCATTGGTTTATATAGTCTTATATGTCCTCTTTAAGTTTAGGCCAATAATAGGCTAGATTAATTCGGGTTTCGGTTTCGAGAGTGCCACGGTGATTTGTTTTACTTTCGTGGTATTTTTAAATATTTTTTTTACGTTCATCTTTACGTTATGTCTCGTAGTAAGGTATTACATTTAACTAAGTCAAAAGAGGAGTTTAAAAATGATTGCCTTAATATTTCGCAAACTTCTTGATATTTGTCGTTGTTGTCTAAATAAATAGCATGTTTAGTTTTAGGGGGGTATGTAGTCTTTAAAGAAATTAACAACGTTGGATGCAAACTTGTCAAGTCCGATGGAAACAGTTAATCTTTTTTTGTTCAGAAAGAGTTTCTTTATTTTTGGTATGGCGGTACCGTAAAGAACTGTTTTGAATATTATTTGGTTGGCATAACAATTTACGAGTTTCTCCGATATTGGAATAGTTAATACTGGTTCTTCTTGATTTGAGTGATTGGTTTCGTCATCGTCGGTTTGATTGGTAATTTTTTCTTGTTCGTCTTCTAAATCTGCCGCTGTGCTGCTTTTGTTGTTATAGAGGGATGCATCATCGACTTGACCTTCGTCTCTATGTGATGACATTTCGGCGTTGAAATTTTGAATAAATTTTTGAAGGGGTGTCATTTCTTTCGTGTTGATTTCTATGCGCGACAATATGTCAGCGTTAGTGTTTTTCTTTCCTTTTTTATAACAAATATCGTAGTCGAATTCCTCGAGCTTGAGGTGCCATCTTACCAGTTTACTGTTCGGCTCTTTTAGAGAGAACAACCACTGGAGTGGTTTATGATCCGTCAAAATTTTAAATTTTCGACCAAACAGATAGGGCCTGAAATATTTGGTCGCCCACACAATCGCGAGCGTTTCCTTTTCGATGGGCGAATAGTTTATTTCCGAATCGTTAAGGGTTCGTGATGCGAAAGCTATAGCTTTGTCGCTACCGGTAGGGCCTTACGATAGGATAGCCCCGACTGCGTAGTTGCTCGCATCGGTCGTAAGGTTTAACGGTTTAGAAAAATCAGGGTACTGTAGCAGAGGTTCGTTTATCAATAAGTAGTTTATCAATAAGTATTTATAAGTCTCAAAACACGCGATAAATTCCGGGGTGTGCTCTATTTTCGAATCTTCAACAAAGTGTAAGCGGTTTGATAATTTTGGCGAAATCCTTAATGAACTTCCTGTAATAGCCTAATAGTCCGAGGAAGCCCTTTATTTCTTTCGTTGTTCTGGGTATCGGATATTTCACAATTGCTTTTATTTTTTTCGGGATTGAGTTTTATACCCTCTGGTGTCACGATGTGGCCTAAAAATGCAACTTGTTTCTGTAGAAACTCAGATTTATCCAACTGTATTTTAAGGTTGGATTCTCTTAATCGTTGAAAAACTTTAGATAAATTTAGAATATGTTCCTGTAACGATGTCGAGTATACGATGATATCATCCATGTATATAAGGCAATTGTGATTTTGGAATCCCTTTAAAACGTTATCCATCATTCTCTGAAAACTGGCTGGCGCGTTTTTCAAGCCGAATGGCATTCTGTTGGCCATTTTCCACATTGAATGCTGTTTTCTGGATGTCTTCCGGTGCCATTTCTATCTGATCGAATCCGCTAGCGAGATCCAGCGTGGTGAAATATTGGCATTTCCCAACTTTGTCAAGGATGTCCGTGATATTCGGTATCGGGTACCTATCATCGATGGTTTTTTCATTGATCTTCCACGATGCGTCATTTAACTTTTCCTGAGGCGTCTGGCCTTTTCGGCACTACCCATATGGGTGATGACCATGGTGATTTGCTGGTCCTTAAAATGCCTTGGTCTAACATGGAAGAAATTTGGTTTTTGACCTCCGTTTTGTGGACATGCGGATACTTATACGATCTTGTATAAACAGGGATTTCATCCTTAGTTTTTATTTGATGTTTAACCTGGTTTATAAAAGTTAGAGGTAAGTTCTCTTGATGAAATAGGTCTGTATATTTTTGACATAATTTTAATATTTGTGTCATTTCTTCTTCATTAATATGATCTGTGCGGATGAGCTGATGAATTTGTACGTCTTGTGTGTCCAGGGGTAAAATTTCGGCTGAGTAGACGTGACATTTTTCTAAGTCCATGCAAGAGGTTCTTATGGGTTCTTTTAATGAAATTTGAAGTTCATGTTCGCTGTGATTAATTAATTCTGCATATGGAAAATAATTGTTAGCATCCGTCAAGGTTTCATTGATTTTTGCACCTTGTACGTCTTGCGGGGGTGTAATTATTGTACCGTTTTTATTGACTGGAAGTCTAACTTTTGTTATAGTGGTTGTTAAGGTTGTTTAATAAATTTGGGACGTTCGAGTTTCGTAATATTTAATAGGTAGGGTTGAATGATTTGTAATAAATTTTGATTGTGGAAAACTAATCTGAGCATATAATAATTTAAAGTTTAAGTTATCTAAATTTATTAAACCGTCAAATACATCATGAAATTTAAACAGATAAAACTTTAAGTCTGGGTCGGAATTAAATTCTGAAAAGGTCGAAATATTAACGCAATATTTCTGCGAATGATTTTGAAATATGGAAGTAACTACAAAAGGTTCATGTATTAATTTGCCCTTATAGTGTTTAAATCCTCTTTGGGGATTTAAAAATGATTTGGTAGCACCGGTATCTAATAAAAATTTTAGAGGTGGATTTTTTATTTTGATATACGGAAGCTCTGTTTTATTAGTATACATGTGTAGTTCGACTATGTTTCGCTGTTCGGGTACGTGTCGTAAGGAAAATTTTCGTCTTGTTCTTCAGGTACGTTTTCGGCAATTTCTGTCGATGTTTCCTGGAGATAGTGGTAACCATACGCTTCTTCGAGTTCCTCTAGGTATTCATCTTCTGCAGTTGGGTTTCCTTGTTCTATATTGAAAAGTTGTTCGATGCCAAATTTCTGTCCTTGTGGTTGTTGGTTTTGTGCAGGATATTGTCGAGAGAATGTTCTAGGTAGGGATGTTGTTGTGCTCATCGGTGTGGGCCATGGTAGTAGTTGAAAAACGTGGGGGTTTAGTTTCCATACATTCACTGGCTTTCCGAATACTTGTTGATTTGTTGGAAAACGTTGCTTTTGAAGATTCATGTTGGGTCTAATATGAATGGGCCCTTGAGGAAATCTTGATTGATTCTGATTTCGGAAGTGATTGGCACGGGGTTGTTGTGCAAAGTTTGGTTGGTAAAATCTTGATGCAGGACCTGTTTGATGAAATCTTGGTACGAAATTTTGCTTCAACTGTGGTCTTGGACTTTCTGAAGTAAGTCTTCTTTGTGATGTGTCTTGAGTGCCGATGTGATTTCTTTGTAAATACCTAATATTTAGTTCTTCTTGAATGTACTGTATTGCCACAGCTAGAGTTTGCGGTCTCATAGCGCGTACTGTGGATCCGATGGGTTCGCGAAGTCCGGTTAGAAATGTTTTTTAAAGCTTGTTAGTTGAAAAAACTCCTCTTTCCTTTATTGCGTTAACACTATTGTGAAGTTCGACAGAGTTATTAATGATATTTAATAATTCCATTACCTTTTCATAAAATTGCCTAGGAGTCTCATTTGGAGACTGTCTTAAATTCACAAGGTCTCTAGTTAATGAATTTTCATGACGTTGGTCTCCGAAATTTTGAATAAGCGTATCTTTTATCTGCTCCCAATCATTGCAACCATAAATTGAAACGACTTCTTTTGCATGACCTTTCAATTTACTAATAATACCTTGTAAAATTAAAACATTCTGTATACAGGCGACGTGTTCGAGTCTAGTGTCAAAATAGTGGTTTAATAATGTCACCGAAACTTTAATAAAATCATACAACTTGTGACGCAACCTTCTGTTCTTCACACGAACGGAAATGCCACTTTGACGCTCAACACTACGGCGGTGCTTACGGTACGGATATCTCGGGCGCCAGTTTCTGTTTAGAGTGCAGAAACACCACTTTACTCTATCGGCGGGACGATAGAGGCCGGGCAACTACAGTGTAGAAACGGATAAGCCAGGGGTCGGGAAAAAGGTAACTTACACACTACCGTTAATGAAACGACTCTCATTCAATATATTTATATTTATTCTACACACTAATTATTATTTACACTCTATATACATCTTAGTAAGTAGCCTACGACTAACAGTTCTTACCCTACCAGGTTATTTACAACTTATATTACAAACGGTCTTAATTACAGGCGAACGGGGACAGTAAGCGGGCGTACAAGCGGTGCGACACGGTAATACGGTGATTAAGCAGTGAAAAAGGTGACCAGCAATAATGAATAGGCCATAAGCAGACGACGGACGGATACCAGGAGAGGAAGCAAGCGTTAATACAAGCACACTATGATTATGACTATGACTTACTGTGGCTTTTATTTACTATGGCTTGGCTAATGGATGGTTCCGGAGTTACGATATGCCGAATCTAGTACCTCCCAGTCACCCTGCAGAATATGACGTGCTCAGGTAGCCTGGAGGACACCCTGTATAATGAGGTTACGAATGATAATACCTCCAAGTCACCCTGCAGAATATGACGTGCTCAGGTAGCCTGGAGGACACGCGGTTACGAATGATAGTACCTCCAAGTTACCCTGCAGAATATGATGTGCTCAGGTAGCCTGGAGGACACCCAGTATAACGCGGTTACGGTTTGGGGGTGGGGGGAAGGGAGTGGCAAGCCTAACGGTTGGAAATTTAAAGAGACTACGGTAATGTCAAACTGAAATAATCCTACCTCCAAGGTCACCCTGCAGAATATGACGGGCTAAGGTAGCCTGGAGGACACCCTGTATATCGCGGTTACGATTCCAACCTTCAGCCGCTCTCCCGTTCTACACTCGAACGGAAGTGTATGAGGCGGATACGGCTTTACGCTTGCGGACTCCACGGATAGGGCGGTCGCGTTTTACAAACTCTAAACAATTTCCGGAAAATACACACCAGCCAAGTAATACTTTTTATTTACCAAACCTTTATTTATCAAACCTTGATACCTACTTCCGTATCCTGGGCTGCTTCCTCTCTGGATTTACGGAGCGGTCGGTGTCGGCACGTCTGGAAGGTACTGGCGGTAGCAATGGATTGCTGTAGATGCTCTGAAAAAATCCTCAAGCTACTAAACTCTGCCAAAATCAGAAGTAGGAGGAGACGCGGTAGTCATGCACGGAATATGGCAACTACGTCACCTTTGACGGACTTCGAAAAATTCGGAATTAAATTTAAATACCTATATACCTCTATACTCACAACGAGATTACTTACTATGCTGGTCGGCGTGGTTCTTCGAGCAGCGGTCAGAAGGTAACTAACTTGTTTGTTTTCAATCTCGGGGTCCTTCCCTTTTCGCGGGCACAGTAGTGCCGGGGGACAATATGCGCGATTCGCGTTTCGCGATTCACGTACTGTCTGCAGCTCGGCATATTTGAAATGTTTATACAAACGGATTACTACTTACAAATTATTATTATTACTTACAAATTATTATTACTTACTTACAAATATTAATTATACTATTATTAATGTGCAACTGACAATACCACTATTAAGGGCGCGGTTCTAAAATGTTTAAAATATCTTTCGAATGAGGCAAATAGCACCTAGTTACATATTTTAATTCTATAAAACAATCACTTCATTATAAAATCACTAGGTTGCCATCGAAATGTGGCAAAATACATAGCGTTCTTACGTCAAATACCGGTGGTGGTAATGCCGGTACCGGTGGTGGAGCCATTTCAGGTAAATTGGGCAAAATACTTTTGATTAGAAGTGTGGACAATATGATAAAATGATAAAATTTACAAGTATTTACGTTTATAAATTTTACAAGAGGAATAATAAATGTAAAGTCAGATAATAATAAACACACAGTATATGAAATTATTTAATTTATGTGCATAAAATTGTCAACTTTTAGAGGCTTAGAAACGTGTTTGTTTGAAGACGAGATAAATTCAACGATGGAACGTTATATGTAATGTAATCACTTTTGCAATTTAATCTTAGCAAAGATATTTCTAGGAAATGTACTTAGATAAATTATTCTGACTTCGTCGAATGTTAGAATTTCTGTATAAATGATGTTAAAATTTTATTCTACAATAAAAATTAATTGTTAGAGAATGGTTTTATTGTCGAAGATGTGTTAAATAAATTTAAAAATTCTTTCAATTGTTTCTTTGATTTCAATGCTCTTAAAACTGCAATTAACTAGGTGTATCCTATTTTGCACTAATTGTAAGTGTCATGATTGATTTTAGGCAGGGAAAGGAATAAACAATGATTGCTACTTACAGTATCAGCGATGCTCGATGCATTGTTCAACCGTTGCACTTGTTAACACTTGGAAAATCTTGAATCCTGGGCCTGGCTCGATGCTGGTCCGGGGCTGTTCTTTACGTTGATCGTTGAAAAACGAAGAAAAGTATCACAAAACCACTTTTTAAAAACAATTTATTTTCACAAGTGTAAAACAGTTACAGATTTAAGTAGCAAACTTTATTAAAATATGTTTACAATTCAACTGAATATAATAAAAAGCCCGAGTAGCGGCGTTCCGCGAAGCTAAATAAACTTTTCTTATCTACTGCTCTGACGTTGAGATGCTGATCTCAGCTGGAAGTCAAGGAGTGCTGGAATCTATAACTCGCGATGGCATTGGTATTGCGCCCGACACTGAATCTACCATCGCTTGGCCAGGCTTAGTAATTAATTTATAAAAATAAAAAAAATTTTGATTTTAAATATAAAATTAAAAATTTTAATATGAAAATTATTGTAAAAATGGTGAAATTAGTATAATTAATAATTTAAATTTTATTTTTATATAAAGGTTATAGTAATGAATTCGTCAAATAAGTTTTTCACCTGTTTAATAAAAACATGCCTATAAAATTAATTTTGTCTAACCTGCCCACTGAATAAATTTAAATGGCTGCGGTATTTTGACCGTGCAAAAGCAGCATTTAATTAAATGCTGGAATGAAAGGTTGAATGAAAAAAAGAACTAGAATTTTATTTTTTAGTTAAATAGCTTAAATGATATTAAGACGAGACCCTATAGTTTTATAAATTAAAAAAATTATTTTTTCAGAATTTAAATTTAAAATTTAAAAAATCTTTTTATTTTCGATTTCTACGTTAGGTTAGATTAACAAAAGTTGTAAATCAGAGAAAAATGAACAACTTTAATTGATTTAACCTAACGTAAAAATGTTGTTAACCTCACGTAAAAATTACGTTAGGTTAGGTTAGGTTAGGTGGAGTAGAGACGCGTAGTGATGAGAAGTGATGCAGAGTGATGAGTAGTGACGGATAGTGATGCGAAATGATGAGATGTGATGATTAGTGATGAGAAGTTATGAGGAGTGATGATGAGCGATGAGAAGTGATTGGTACTGATGCCAAGTGATGAGAAGTGATGAGTAGCAATGAGTTGATTATGAGAAGTGATGAGTAGCGATGAGAAGAAATCAGTAATGAGAAGTGATCATTTTATAATATTTTTTATATTAATATTTTAATTTTTAAAACATATTTAAAATCAAAATTTTTTTATAATTAACATTTTGAAAATGAAAATTTGTACTAAAAATTTGTAAATTTTACAAATTAATTTTAAATATGATCTATTTTACTAAATTTTTTTTAATAAATGAATTCAAATTTCTTTCTAAAAAACTAGATATATTTAAAAATGGATATTTCATTCCTAAAAATATTTATAAATTTATTAAACAATAAAAAATATTCTATTAGCTCTTTTAAATTCGAGAAAATTTAAATTTAAATTTTTATTTAATAAACCCTGATACACAACGTACAAAAATAATATTTTCTTTCTTTCGTTCAAATTTCCAAATTAAAATGTTAATTCTAAAAAAAATAATTATTTTTATTTTATAAAACTCGATAGGGTCTTCTAGTCCTTTAATATTATTTAAACTAAAAAATAAAATTTAACTGAATAAATTTAAAAGGCCGCGATATTTTGGCCGTGCAAAGGTAGCATGATCATTAGTCTTTTATTTAAAAGCTGGAATGAAAGGTTGAATGAAAAAGAGGCTGCCTCAATTTAATTTTTTATTTTTTAGTTAAAAAGCTTAAATAATATTAAAAGACGGGAAGACCCTATAGATTTATAAAATAAAAAAATATTTTTTTTTTGGTTTAAAATTTCAATTTGGAATTTTTATTACGGGTGATTCAAATTAAAACTTTTTTATTTTCGACTTTCACGTTAGGTTAGATTCTAGATCAGATCCTATCAGATCGTGTTGTATGTTGTGTTTTGTTTCGTATGTCGTGTATCGTGTTTCATGTTTCGTGTTTCATGTTTCGTGTTTCATGTTTCGTGTTTCGCATTTCATATTTGTTTCGTATCTCGGTTTCATGTTCCATGTTTGTTTCATTGTATTTAATGTTATCTCAAGGTAATTCATGGTATTTCAGGTATTTCAGATATTTCATGGTATTTCAGGTATTTCATGGTAATTCATGGTATTTCAGGTATTTCAGATATTTTATGGTATTTCAGGTATTTCAAGTAGTTCATGGTATTACATGGTATTTCATGGTATATCATAGTATTTCATGGTATTTCAGATATTTCAGGTATGCCATGGTATTTCATGGTATTTTAAGTAATGCAGATATTTCATGGTATTTCAAATCATTTCATGGTATTTCAGGTATTTCATGATATGTCATAGTATTTTAGGTATTTCAGGTCTTTCATGGTATTTCATGGTATTTCAGGTATTTCAGGTACTCCATGGTATTACATGGTATTTCAGGTATTTCACGGTATTTCATGGTATATCCTGGTATTTCATGGTATTTCAGGTATTTCATGGTGGATCATGGTTCTTCAAATATTTCATGGTATTTCAGGTATTTCATCGTATTTCATGGTATTTCAGGTATTTCATGGTATATCTTAGTATTTCAGGTTTTTCATGGTATTTCATGGTATTTCAGGTACTTTATGGTATGTCATGGTATTTCATAGTATTGCTGGTATTTCATGGTATTTCAAGCGAATCATGGTATTTCGCGTTATCTCAGATATTTCATGGTATTTCATGGTATTTCAGGTATTTCATGGTATTTCATAGTCTTTCATGGTAGTTCATGGTATTTCAGGTACTTCATGGTGTTTCATGATATTTCATGGTATTTCCGGTAGTTCATGATATTTCAGGTATATCATGGGATTTCTGGTATTTCATGATATTTCAGGTATTTCATGGTATTTCATGTATGTTCCATTACTCTAACCTAACGTAAAAAACGGAAGTAATATAATGTAAATATTACGTTAGGTTAGTTCTATTTTCGATGTCTGCGTTTGGTTAGATTTACAAAAGTCATAAAACAGGGAAAAATGAACAACGTTTCTTAATCTAACCCAACGTAAATATCGAAAATAAGGTTAACCTCTAACACATTTAATTTAATACCTTAAATCAGTTAAAGTGACTTTAAAAGTTAAAGTAATTAAGTAACATTTTAAATAAAAAATCACACGAAATATTAATTTGAAGATTTTAACAAAATAAATTAAGTTTAGAAATTTAATTTAAAACTAGGATTAGCTACCCTATTATTATAAAAAAAATAATAATAAATTTGTTCTTTAAAATAAAGATTTTGGCGATATTTTAGTCTATTTAAAGGAACCTGTCCTGTAATAATTGATATTCCACGATTGAAATAACTTTTTTTAAAAACTTTAAACTTTTATTTTTTAAGAAAACAAATGAGGAGGTCGCATGCAAAACCTGTTAAATCCATATTTTACCAAAAATTCGTGACACATGTTTTCTTTATAATTTTCGTGAGCTCTATAGTATTTTGAAGTCATTTGTGAACAAAAGCGGTTAATTCCTGCCTGAATTGCTATACAAACTTCGTATTTGCGAAGCAACGCGGTTATATCCCAGTTTCGGTACATAACCGGTTATATCCACACTTGTTACCAAAATATAGTAGTTTTCTACCTTCAAAGTTGAAATTACAGGGTTCTATATCTAAAACAGTTTAAATAGTACTTAGTATAGATATCCGGTAGAATGCGCTAAATGTCACTAAGCCTCAGATCTTTGTTTTATTCTCACTAGCGGATCGTTATTATCGTGTTAATTTATATATCCAGTAAGTTTAGTGACATATTTAAAACGTTAATAGAGGAGGAATATATTATAGTAGAGCAAGGAAATGCAGGCAGTCGAAAACGAAAAGTTAACACAACGAAGCATGAGAAGCAGAAGTTAAATAAGTAAGGTTATATGATAATAATGTTTTAAGATATCTTATTATAATGTACGCAGGTATGCAGATACGTACAAAGGGTTAAGTAAATCTAGACGACCATGTAAACACAATAGCAAAACGTATGAGTGTTCTAAAGTAAAATTAAGGACAAGATCGTCCAAGATAGAAAACTTTGTCACATGTTATCCGTGACGCCTGTTGATCGTCATAGATCAAATCAAAACTTAAAAGAAATAAACTCGTCAGTCTCTTACTTTATTAAAATTAGTAAAAAGGCAACAAGAGTTTGTCAGAAATTTTTCATTGCAGCAGTAGGAGTGACCAAGCATAGAATTATTACTGTTTCTAATTTTTTAATCGAGGGACAAGTTCCAAGAGAAAGAAGGGGTGGAGATCGAATTTCCAAAAAAAGGTACTTAAAAAAAGAGAAAGTTCGTGAGTTCATCAACAAACTTCGTGGAAGAGAAAGTCCTTATAATAGATTAAAGTCGAAAAGGATTTATCTCTCTGCAGAACTTTCTATTGCGAAGCTTCAAAAAAATGTATAACAGAAAGAGTTATCCTCAAGATCGCGTAACCTATGATATGTTCAGGAATATATTTCTTAACACGTTCGCGCCGATGTTTGAAATAGTAAACGTACCGCTGTGCCGACATTGTTTCAATTGATTTTGTTTATATAAAAACGGTTTCTTGTAAATAAATATTGTTTATAGTGTACATTTGTGTTGTTTTTGTAAATAATTTTCTGTTATTTTCTTGTACCACCAGTGGTACATGACGGTCCCATGAATGTTTTGTTCATTAGGGCCGTAATGTACCACCGGTGGTACATGGGTTTATACTTGATATTATAATATCAAGTGTAAACATGGAAGATGGGAAGGTATGAGGGCACAGCAAGGGAGTGTAGAAGGTGTTCGGTATGTTACCAAAACATAAAAGAGCAGCAAGGATATAAGGAAGCGATGAAAAAAGCTAAGAGGGTTTGCATGGAATGTCCCGAACAACCTACTGTGTTTTAATGAAAAACATACTTAGTCACTTCTATTTCATTCATTTTATGTTTAATAACAGCTTTTGATGTTACTGACTTAGTTTTCTTTTAATAATAAATGTTTCTTTTATTTTTTAGACATGTATTTTTATTATAGCATAACGGTCTTCTATATAGCTGAGTGCGCCACCGGTGGTACATGGGCTAACATATACCTATATAGGAGCCGTATACCTAATATGAATATCCTTCTCAAAAGTGTAAGGATATTAGAACGTAGATAATTAAATATACACTTGTACCATCGGTGGCCAAGCGCGTCTGTTGCAAAAACGTGACTTGTACCACCCGTGGCATAAGTCGGCGCGAACGTGTTAATGACTTTAATATTGAAGTTTTGTCACCTGCGTCAGACGTGTGTTCGAAATGCACTAGATTAAAACAACAAATGAAATTCGAGAACAATCTAGAAAAAAGGAAACATTTTTTGTTGGAGTACCAAATTCATAGAAAGCGAGCTAACGCTTTCTAGGAACTTTCAAGAGAAGCAGATGAACATAGCTTGACATTTTGTTTTGATCTCCAGCAGGTACAACCCCTGCCAAGAACTGCAGTAGCATACGCTTTTTACTCCCAATAAATTAGTTTTTATGCTTTCTGCTGTGTCGCAATGAGTTCAAGAAATCCTACATTCTACGTTTGGACTGAGGATTTAGCTGGTAGGGAATCAACCGAAGTTGGATCAGCACTAATAAATTATTTGGATTCCTTGGATTACAGTAATATCATTAGATTGTTTTGCGATGGGTGCGCCGGGCAAAATAAAAATTCCCATATAATCAACAACTTGATGTTTTGGTTAAACAACAAGTCTCCAGAACATGTTTCTGAAATACTTATCACTTTCCCAGTTAGAGGTCACAGTTTCATGGCTGCTGACAGGGCCTTTGGAAGAGTGGAACGGATATTAAGAAAAACGCCAATGGTGACATTGAAAGAAGATTATATTGCTCTATACTCGAAAGTGGGTTCTGTAAAAAGCCTTGGGCCAGACTGGCAGATATACAATATTAAGGAGCTGGAAAAAATTTACAAAAAAGTAAATGGAATATCGGAAACTAAAAGAATTTTCATACAAAAAGTTAAAAACAAGAAAAACTTGAATATAAAGGTTGCCACCTTTGAATTTTATAGATTTCGGTCCAGCAATGATAATCTACAGAACCTTACAAAAAAAGGTAAACGAGAAAATGAGGTTGAGCTGCAACTAGTGCCACTAGGCAGTGAAATTCCAGACAAGAAAAAGAAAATCCTTAGGAATTTAATGAAACAAAATTTTGGAGAAGAATGGGAAAAACGAGAAGATTTGGCGTGGTACAAACGGTTATTATCCACTGAGGAGAGGGAAGCAGGAGATGTAGACGAGGTAGAGGATGTTGAAAATGATGATAGGCATACCTGCGATTGTCTTGCATAAGAAACTTCTCTTCATATTTAAATTAGCATTTAAGTTAGTTAAGTATTTTAGTGAAATCATTTTTAAGATTTTTTTAAGTTACTTAAAAGTATATTTTAAGTTAAGTAAGGTTATTTTATATTTATGATGTTTTTAAAATGAATAAAAGGCATTTCTAGAAAATTTTTTATTGATTTGTGTGCAAAACCGGTTAAATCTGTTTTGTTTTTTTTTTTTCGATAATTTAAAAAGCTTTATCATTACAAATAAATACACACATTCTATTAACAACGTTTAAAATTTTTAATTACTGGTTCGGGCCAAGGAGTAAACACATTTTCCCCTCTACTGGAAAATTTATATAAACAAATTTAACCAGTTTTGCACGCGACCTCCTCAAATATTCATGGTATTTCTGTTATTTCATGGTGTTTCTTGGTTTTGTATTGTGTTGTGTGTTTCTAGGTTCTAGTTTCATATTTCATGTTTTATGTTTCATATGTCATGTTTCACGTTTCATGGTTTCATGTTTCTTGGTGTAATGTTTCATGGTTTCATGTTTTATGGTTGCATGTTTCATGGTTTCATGGTTTCATGTTTCATGGTTTCATGTTTCATGGTTTCATGTTGAACATTTATTACTCTAACCTAACGTAAAAATCGAAAGTACGGCTAACATAATATAAAAATTACGTTAGGTCAGTTCCATTTTCGATTTCCACGTTTGGTGAGATTAACAAAAGTTGTAAAGCAAGTAATAATGAACAACTCTTCTTAATCTAACCTAACGTAAAAATCGAAAATAGGGTTAACCAACTAAAAAATTTAATCTAGTTATGGATAGTGATGTGAATTGATAATAAGTGATGAGTAGTGATGAGAAGCTATGAGGAGTGATGATGAGTGATGGGTAGTGATGCCAAGTGATGAGAAGTGATGAATAGTGATGAGATGTGATGTGTAGCGATGAGTTGTTTATGATAAGTGATGAGTAGCGATGAGAAAAAATGAGTAATGAGAAGTGATCATTTTATAATATTTTTATATTAAAATTTCTATTTTTAAAATACATTTAAAATCAAAATTTTTTTATAATTATGATATTTTAAAAATGAAAATTTCTACTAGAAATTTGTAAATTTTAAAATTTAATTTTAAAGGTTATCCCTTAAAATGTAATCTATTTTATTAAATTTTTTTTTAAATAAATTAATTTAATTTTTTTCTAAAAAAACTAGATATAATATTTAAAAACGGATATTTCATTCCTAGTAAAATATTTATAAATTTATTTAACAATAAGATATTCTATTGGCTCTTTTAGATTCAAAAAAATTTTAATTTAAATTTTTATTTAATAAAGCACGTACAAAAAATAATTTTTTTTTTCTTATATAAAAAAATTCTTTCTCAATACTAATTTCATAATAAAAAAATTTTCATAATTTTATAATAAAACATTAATTTATTTATTTTATATTTATAATAATATTATAAAAAAAAATCTAATTTTTCATTTTACATTTATAATAATAGGGTATCTAATCCTAGTTTTAAATTAAGTTTCTAAACTTCTTTCATTTTATTACTCTCTTAAATATTACAATTTTACTATTAATTTTTATTTAAAATTTTAATATTTTAAATTAATTTAAATTTTTTGGGGGTTATCCTCATAACGATTTTTACGTTAGATTAGATTAAGAAAAGTTGTTCATTTTCCCCTGCTTTACAAATTTTATTAATCTAACCTAACATAGAATTCGAAAATAGTGAAAAGTTGTTCATTTTTCCCTGCTTTACAACTTTTGTTAATTTAAATGAACGTAATTTTTATCCGAGGTTAGCCTTATTTTCGATTTAAATCATGGCTTATATTAAGAAAAATTGTACATTTTTCCCTGTTTTACAACATTCGTTCATCTAACCTAACGTAAAAATTGAAAATAAAAAAACTTTTTAAAATGTTTCAATCGTTCAAAATTCCAAATTAAAATGTTAATTCTAAAAACATTATTTTTATTTTATAAAACTCTATAGGGTCTTCTAGTCCTTTAATATTATTTAAGCTTTTTAACTAAAAAATAAAATTTAACTGAATAAATTTAAACGGCCGCGATATTTTTACCGTGCAAAGGTTGCATAATGATTAGTTTTTAATTAAAAGCTGGAATGAAAGGTTGAGTGAAAAAAAGACTGCCTCAATTTAATTTTTTATTTTTTAGTTAAAAAGTTTAAATAATATTAAAAGACGAGAAGACAGTATAGTTCTATAAAATAAAGAAATATTTTTTTAGATTTAAAATTTTAAATTGGAATTTTTATTACGGGTGATTCAATTTAAAAAATTTTTATTTATTTTCGACCTCCACGTTAGGTTAGATTCTAGATTAGATCCTATCAGATCGTGTTGTATGGTGTGTTTTTTTTCGTTTGTCGTGTTTCGCGTTTCATGTTTCGTGTTTCGTGTTTCGTGTTTCATGTTTGCATCGTATCTCGTGTTTCATGTGTCATGTTTGTTTCATAGTGTTTCATGGTATTTCAGGTATTTCAAGGTAATTCATGGTATTCCATGGTATTTCATGGTATTTCAGTTATTTCAGGTATTTCATGGTATTTCAGGTATTTCATGGTATTTAATATAATTTCTTAGTATTTCATGGTATTTCAGTTATTTCATGGTATTTCAGGTATTTCATGGTATATCACGGTATTTCAGGTTTTTCTTGTTATATCGTGGTATTTCATATTATTACAGGTATTTCATGGTATTTCAGGTACTTTATGGTATTTCAGGTATTTCATGGTATTTCATGATATTTCATGGTATTTCAGGTATTTCATAATATTTCAAGTATTTCATGGGATTTCTGGTATTTCATAATATTTCAGGCATTTCATGGTATTTCATGTATTTCATGATAATTCATGTATATCTTGGTATTTCGTGTATTTCATGGTACTTCAGGTATTTCATGATATTTCAGTTATTTCATGGTTTTATGTTTCATGGTGTCATGTTCAAGATTTCTTATTATAACCTAACGTAAAAATCGGAAGTAGGGCTAACATAATATATTACGTTAGGTTAGTTCTATTTTCGATTTCTGTGTTTGGTTAGATTACCAAAAGATATAAAGCAGAGAAAAATGAACATCTTTTCTTAATCTAACCCAATATATAAATCGAAAACAATGTTAACTCCTAAAAAATTTAATTTAATATTTTAAATAAGTTAAAGTAAATTTAAAAGTTAAAGTAATTAAAAATTGAGTAGAAATTTAATTTAAAACTAGGATTGGATACCCTATTATTATAAATGTAAAATTAAAAATTACATAGTATATTTTAAATTTGTTTAAAATTAAAGATTTTGGCGGTATTTTAGTTTATTTAGAGAAACCTGTCCTGTAATAATTGATAATCCACGATTAAAATAACTTTTTTTAAAAACTTTCATATCGTCATTTTTAAATTAAGTTTAGAAATTTAATTTAAAACTAGGATTAGCTACCCAATTATTATAAATATAAAATTAAAAATTACATAGTATATTTAAAATTTATTAAAGATTTTGGCGGTATTTTAGTCTATTTAAAGGAACCTGTCCTGTAATAATTGATAAGCCACGATTGAAATAACTTTTTTAAAAACTTTAATCTACTATTTTTTAAGAAAACAAATATTCATGATATTTCTGGTATTTTATGAAGTTTCCTGGTGTTGTATTGTGTTGTGTGTTTCTGGGTTCTAGTTTCATGTTTCATGTTTCATGTTTCATGGTTCCATGTTTCATGGTTTCATGTTTTATTGTTTCATCGTTTCAAGTTCCATGGTTTCATTTTCATGATTTCATGTTTCATGTTTTCATGTTGAACATTTCGTACTCTAACCTTACGTAAAAATGTAAAGTACGGCATGGTAATTCATGGTATTTCATGGTATTTCAGGTATTTCATGGTCTTTCATGGCATTTCAGATATTTCAGGTATTTCATGGTATTTCAGATATTGCAGGTATTTCATGGTATTTCAAGGTATTTCATAATATTTCAGGTATTT
Organism: Rhamnusium bicolor; assembly: GCA_029963845.1. Taxonomy (NCBI): domain Eukaryota; kingdom Metazoa; phylum Arthropoda; class Insecta; order Coleoptera; family Cerambycidae; genus Rhamnusium; species Rhamnusium bicolor. The sequence goes on from JANEYF010002323.1 coordinate 35,585, forward strand.
CGTGGTATATCAGTTATTTCATATTTCATAGTATTATAGGTATTTCAAGTTTTTCATGGTATTTCATGGTATTTAAGATACTGCGGGTATTTCATGGTATTTCACAGTTTTTCATGGTATTTCCTGGTATTTCATGGTATTTCAGGTATTTCATGGTATTTCATGGTATTTCAGGTATTCCATGAATTTTCAGGTATTTCATGGGACTTCTGGTATTTCATGGTATTTCTGGTATTTCATGGTATTTCATGTATATCATGATATTTCATGTATTTCATGATACTTCAGGTATTTCATGGTATTTCATGGTTTCATGTTTCATGGTCTCATGTTTCGTGGTTTCATTTTTCATGGTTTTATGTTGAATATTTCTTACACTAATCTAACGTAAAAATTGGAAGTATGGCTAACATAATGTAAATATTACGTTAGGTTAGTTCTATTTTCGATTTCTGCGGGTGATTCAATTTAAAACTTTTTTTATTTTCGACTTCCACGTTAGGTTAGATTATAGATCAGATCCTATCAGATCGTGTTGTATGTTGTGTTTTGTTTCGTATGTCGTTTCCTGTTTCACATTTCGTGTTTCATGTTTCGTGTTTCATGTTTCATGTGTGCTTCACAGTAATTCATAGTATTTCAAGGTAATTCATAGTATTTCAGGTATTTCATGGTATTTCAGGTGTTTCGTGGTATTTCATGGTATTTCAGGGTTTTCAAATATTTCATGTTATTACATGGTATTTCATGGTATATCATCGTATTTCATAGAATTTCATGGTATTTCAGATATTTCAGGTATTTCATGGTATTATATGGTATTTCAAGTATTGCAGGTATTTCATAGTATTTCAAGTCATTTCATGGTGTTTCAGGTATTTCATGATATGTCATAGTAATTTAGGTATTTCAAGTATTTCATGGTATATCATGGTTTTTCAAATATTTCATGATATTTCAGGTATTTCATGGTAGTTCATGGAATTTCATAGTATATCAGGTATATCATGGTGTTTCATTGTATTTCATTTATTTCATGATATTTCAGTTATTTCATGGGATTTCTGGTATTTCATGCTATTTCAGGTATTTCATGGCATTTCATGTATTTCATGGTATTTCAGGTATTTCATTTTTTCATGTTTCATAGTTTCATGTTGAACATTTCTTCCTCTAACCTAACGTAAAAATCGGAAGTAGGGCTAACATAATATAAATATTACGTTAGGTTAGTCCTATTTTCGATTTCTGCGTTTAGTTAGATTAACAACAGTTATAAAGCAGGGGAAAATGAACAACTTTTCTTAATCAAACCCAACGTAAAATCGAAAATAAGATTAACCCCTAAGAAATTTAATTTAATATTTTAAATTAATTAAATTTAATTTAAAAGTAAAATTTTAAATCAAAAAGTAAACGAAATTTTAATTTGAAGATTTTAATAAAATAAATTTAGTTTAGAAATTCAATTTAAAACTAGGATTAGGTACCCTATTATTATAAATGTAAAATTAAAAATTACATAGTATATTTTAAATTTGTTTAAAATTAAAGATTTTTGCTGTATTTTAGTTTATTTAGAGGAACCTGTCCTGTAATAATTAATAATCCACGATTAAAATAACTTTTTTAAAAACTTTCATATCGTCATTTTTAAATTAAGTTTAGAAATTTAATTTAAAACTAGCATTAGACACCCTATTATTATAAATATAAAATTAAATATTACATAGTATATTTTAAATTTGTTCTTTAAAATTAAAGATTTTGGGTGTATTTTAGACCATTTATAGGAACCTGACTTGTAATAATTGATAATCTACGATTGAAATAATTTTTTTAAAAAACTATAAACTTTTATTTTTCAAGAAAACATATTCATGGTATTTCTGGTATTTCGTGGTGTTTCCTGGTGTTGTGTTGTGTTGTGTGTTTTTAAGTTCTAGTTTCATGTTTCATGTTTCATGGTTTTATGTTTCATGGTTTCATGTTTCATGATTTCATGGCTCATGGTTTCATGTTTCATGGTTTCAAGTTGCATGGTTTCAGGTTGCATGGTTTCATGTTTCATGGTTAAATTTTTCATGGTTACATGTTTCATGGTTTCATGGTTTCATGTTACATGGTTTTATGTTTTATGGTTGCGTGTTTCACGGTTTCATGTTTAATGGTTTCAAGTTCCATGGTTTCATGTTTCATGGTTTCATGTTGAACATTTCTTCCTCTAACCTAACGTAAAATTCAAAAGTACGGCTAACATAATGTAAATTACGTTAGGTTAGTTCTATTTTCGATTTCTAAGTTTGGTGAGATTAACAAAAGTTGTAAAGCCAAAATGAACAACTTTTCTTAATCTAACCTAATGTAAAAATCGAAAATAAAGTTAACCCAGTAAAAACATTAAACTTGTATTTTAAATTAATTAAAGTAAATTTAATTAAATAAAACTTTAAATTAAAAATTAAATGAAATTTTAATTTGAGGATTCTAATAAAATAAATTAAATTTAGAAATTTAATTTAAAACTAGGACTAGATACCCTATTATCATAAATATGAAATTAAAAATTACATAGTATATTTTAAATTTGTTCTTTAAAATTATAGATTTTGGCGGTATGTTAGCCTATTTAGAGGAACCTGTCCTGTAATAATTTATAATCTACATCTGAAATAACTTTTTTTAAAAACTTTCATATCGTCATAGTTTGATTATCTTTTAAGAAAACAAATATTCAAAATTTAAAGAAAAAAAATTGATTAGATCAAGATGTAGTTCATAAAAAAGAAGAGATGGGTTACATTAAATTTATTTGAAAAACGTTTTTAAAAATTATCTGAATATGGATTTGATAGCAGTTTTAATATATTAATAATTGAAATGATTTTTTTTAGATTAGCAAAAGTTGTAAAGCAGAGAAAATTGAACAACTTTTATTAATCTAAGCTGACGTAAAATTAGGGCTAACCTCACGTACAATTTACGTTAGGTTAGGTTAGGTGGAGTTGAGTAGAGACGAGTAGTGATGAGAAGTGATGAGGAGTGATGTGTAGTGATGTATAGTGATGAGAAATTATGCTAGGTGATGAGGAGCAATTGGTAGTAATGCCAAGTGATGGGAAGTGATAAGTAGTGATGAGAAGTGATCAGTAGCGATGAGTTGTTTATGAGAAGTGATGAGTAACGATAAAATATATTTAAATTCAAAATTTTTTATAATTTTATAAAAATAATTGTAACATTTTAAAAATGAAAATTTCTACTAAAAACTTGTCGATTTTAAAAATTAAATCACTTAAAACAATCTATTTTGTTAAAAAAATTTTTAATAAATTAGTTTAATTTTTTTCTAGAAAAACTATATATATTTAAAAACGGATAACAATTCCTAATAAAATATTTATAAATTTATTTAACAATAAAAATATATTCTGTTGGCTGTTTTAAATTCGAGAAAAATTAAATTTTAATTTTAATTTAATAAACCCTGATACACAACGTACAAAAAATAATATTTTCTTTCTTACATAATAAAAATTCTTTTTCAATACTAATTTAATAATAAAAATTTTTCATAATTTTATAATAGAATATTATATTTATTTTAAATTAATACAAATATTGTCAAAAAAATAATCTGATTTTTAATTTTACATTTATAATAATAGGGTATCTAATCCTAGTTTTAAATTAAATTTCTAAACTTCATGCATTTTATTACTCTCTTTTAAAATTGCAATTTCACTTAATAATTTTTAATTCAAGATTTTAATATTTTAAAATAATTTAAATTTTTTGGGGGTTAACTTTATTTACGATTTTACGTTAGGTTACATTAAGAAAAGTTGTTCATTTTCCCCTGCTTTACAACTTTTATTAACCTAACCTAACGTAGAATTCGAAAATAGTGAAAAGTTGTTCGTTTTTCCCTACTTTACAACTTTTATTAATTTAACCTAACGTATAAATCAAAAATAGAGCTAAACTAACTTAATTTTTACGCGAGGTTAGCCCTGTTTTCGATTTTTAAGATAGATTAAATTAAGAAAATTTGTACATTTTTCCCTGCTTTACAACTTGTTAATCTAACCTAACGTAAAAATCGAAAATAAAAAAAAATTTTAATTTTTTAATCGTTCAAAATTCCAAATTCTAAAAAAGTAATTGTGTCGTGTTCCGTGTTTCGTGTTTGGTGTTTCATGATTGCTTCATAGTATTTTTATGGTATTTCAGGTACTACATGGTATATCAGGAATTTTATGGTATTTAATGATATTTTATGGTATTTCAGGTAGTTCATGATATTTCAGGTATTTCATGGGATATCTAGTATTTCATGATATTTCAGGTACTTCATGGTATTTAATGTATTTCATGGTATTTCAGGTATTTCATGGTACTTCAGGTATTTCATAGTATTTCAGGTATTTCGTGGTTTCATGTTTCATGGTTACATGTTGAACATTTCTTACTTTAACCTAATGTAAAAATCGGAGTAGGAATAACATAATGTAGATGTTACGTTAGATTAGTTCTATTTTCGATTTCTGCGTTTGGTTAGATTAACAAAAGTTATAAAGCAGTAAAAATTAACAACTTTTCTTAATCTAATCCAACGTAAAAATTGAAAATAAGGTTAACCCCTAAAAAAATTTATTTAATATTTTAAATTAGTTAAGGTAAATATAAAAGTTAAAGTAATTAAGTAAAATTTTAATTCGAAGATTTTAATAAAAATAAATGTTTAGAAATTTAATTTAAAACTACCCTATTATTATAAATATAAAATTAAAAATTACGTAATATATTTTAAACTTGTTCTTTAAAATTAAAGATTTTGGCAGTATTTTAGTCTATTTAGAGGAACTTGTCCTGTAGTAATTGATAGTCCACGATTTAAATATTTTTTTTTAAAAACTTTAAAATTTTATTTGTTAAGAAAACAAATATTCATGGTATTTCTGGTATTTCATGGTTTTTCCTGGTATTGTATTGTGTTGTGTGTTTCTAGGTTCTAGTTTCATATTTCATGTTTCATGTCTCACGATTCGTGTTTCAGGGTTTCATGTTTCATGGTTTCATTGTTTCATGGTGTCATGTTTCATGGTTTATGGTTGCATGTTTCATGTTTCATGGTTTCAAGTTCCATGGTTTCATGTTTCATGATTTCATGTTTCATGGTTTCATGTTGAACATTTCTTACTACAAACTAACGTAAAAATCGAAAGTACGGCTAACATAATGTAAAAATTACGTTAGGTTAATCCTATTTTCGATTTCTACGTTTGGTGAGATTAACAAAAGATGTAAAGCAAGTAAAAATGAAAAAATTCTCTTAATCTAACCTAACGTAGAAATCGAAAATAAGGTTAACACCCTAAAAAATTCAATCTAATATTTTAAATTAATTAAACGAAATTTTAATTTGAAGATTCTAATAAAATAAATTAAGTTTAGTTTAATTTAAAACTAGGATCAGATACCCTATTATTATAAATATAGAATTAAAAAGTACATAGTATATTTTAAATTTGTTCTTTAAAGATCAAGATTTTGGCAGTATTTTAGTCTATTTAAAGGAACCTGTCCGGTAATAATTGATAATCTACGATTGAAATAACTTTTTTAAAACTTTCATATCGTCAGTTTGATTATGTTTTTAAGAAAACAAGTGTTCAAAATTTAACGAAGAAATTAATCAGATCAATATGTAGTTTATAAAAAAAAGAGATGGGTTACGTTAAATTTATTTGAAATTTTTTTTTAAAATTTTCTGAATATGGATTTGATAGCAATTTTAATATATTAATAATTGAAATGATTAAAGCTCCAAATATGTAAATATTTCCCGTCGCTTTCATTTTAAAATGAAATAATTCGTAACAAAGTAGGCTTTCTGGAAATTGAGCCAAAAAAAGAACAAATTATAACTTGATATAAAGTATTTTATTTACAATAAAAAGTTAATTGTGAAATTCAATTTAATTTGCATTTTAAAAATTATTTTTTTTAATTTTTGTGAATTTAAAATAAAAAAATGTTTTATTATAAAATTATGAAAAAAATATTTATTATTAAATTAGCATTGCGAAAGAATTTTTCTTATATAAAGAAAAAATATTTTTTGTACTTTGTGCATCAGGGTTTATTAAATAAAACTTAAAATTTAAATTTTTTTGAATTTAAGAACTAATCGAATATTTCCTTATTGTTAAATAAATATTACAAACATTTTGTTAGAAATGAAATGTTAATCGTTTTTAAACACCTAGTTTAAAAAAAAAAACTAATTTTTTTAGAAAAAAAATATTTTTTTTCTTAAATGTAATTAAATCTTTTTTTTTTAATAAAATGGATTATTTTAAGGGAAAAGCTTTAAAACAAATTTTTAAAATTCAATTTAAAATTTATAAATTTATAGGATTTGAAATTTTCATTTTCAAAATAATGTTATAGGTTAATTACCTATAACATATTGCCCGTGGCTTTCATTTTTAAATGAAATAAGTCGTAACAAAGTAGGCTGGAAAGTGAGCCTAAAAAAACAATTTATAACTTGATGTAAAGTATTTTATTTACATTAAATAGTTAATTGTGAAATTCAATTTCATTTGCATTAAAAAAAAATTTTTTTATTGAATTATTGTGAATTTAAAATAAAAAATTAATGTTTTATAATGAAATTATGAAAAATTTTTTATTGTTAAATTAGCATTGCGAAAGAATTTTTTTTATATAAATAAATAAATATTCTTTGTGCCTTGTGCATCAGGATTTATAAATGAAAATTTAAATTAAAATTTTCTCGAATTTTCTTATTGTTAAATAAATATTTTTTAGAAAAAAAATTTATTTACTGTTTTTAAAGAAAAATTTAATTTTTTTTAATTCAATCAATTCATTTTCTTTTTAATTAAATAGATTATTTTAAGGGAAAAGATTTAAAACAAATTTTTGAAATTTATTTTAAAATTTATAAATTTATAGGATTAGAAATTTTCATTTTCAAAATAATGTTAAAGGTAGTTAATTTATAAAAACACAAACAATTTTGATTTTAAATATAAAATTAAAAATTTTTATATAAAAAATATTGCAAAAATTAGTATAATTAATAATTTAAATTTAGTTTTTAAAGTATGGAATTCGGCAAATAAATTTTTCACCTATTTATTAAAATAATGTCTATGAAAATAATTTTGTCTAACCTGACCACTGAATAAATTTAAATAGCTGGGGTATTTTGACCGTGCAAAAGCAGCAAAATCATTAGCTATTTAACTAAATGCTGGAATGAAAAATTGATTGAAAAAGCACTATAAATTTATTTTATAGTTAAGTAGCTTAAATAATATTAAGACGAGAAACCCTATAGTTTTATAAAATAAAAAATTATATTTTCAGAATTCAAAATTAAAATTTAAAAAACATTTTATTTTCGATTTCTACGTTAGGTTAGATTAACAAAAGTTGTAAAGCAGAGAAAAATGAACAACTTTTATTAATCGAACCTAACGTAAAAATTACGATAGGTTAGGTTATAACCTAACCTAACGTGGAGTAGAGTAGAGTAAAGACGTGTAGTGATAAGAAGTGATGCTGAGTGATGAGGATTGATGAGAAGTGATGAGTAGTGATGAGGGTCGATGAGAAGTGATGGCTAGTGATAGGTGCTGATGCTAAGTGATAAGAAGTGATGAGCAGTGATGTGACGTGATGAGTAACGATAAGTTGTTTATGAGAAGTGATGAGTAGCGATGAGAAGAATTGAGTAATCAGAAGTGATCATTTTATAATATATTTTATATTAAAATTTTTATTTTTAAAATAAATTTAAAATCAAATTTTTTTTTATAATTTTATATAAATAATTATACCATTTTGAAAATGAAAATTTCTACTTAAAATTTGTAAATTTTAAAAATTAATTTTATAAATATCTATTTTATTAAATTTTTTTTTAATTATTTTTTTTAATAAATTAATTTAATTTTTTTCTAAAAAAAAGCAGATATATTTAAAAACGGATAATATTTCATTCCAAATAAAATATTTATAAATTTATTTAACAATAAGAAGATATTCTATTGGCTCTTTTAAATTTGAGAAAATTTAAATTTAAAAATTTATTTAATAAACCCTAATACACCGCACAAAAAATTATATTTTCTTATATAAAATAAATTCTTTCTCAATACTAATTTAATAATAAAAATTTTTCATAATTTTATAATAAAACATTAATTTATTTATTTTAAATTAATAATAATTTTATAAAAAAAAATAATCTGATTTTTAATTTTACATTTATAATAATAGGGTATCTAATCCTAATTTTAAATTAAATTTATAAACTGTATTCATTTTATTACTCTTAAAAATTACAATTTCACTTAATAATTTTTAATTTAAAATTTTAATATTTTAAAATAATTTATATTTTTTGGGGGTTATCTTTATTTACGATTTATACGTTAGGTTAGATTAAGAAAAGTTGTTCATTTTCCCCTGCTTTACAACTTTTATTAATCTAACCTAACGTAGAATTCGAAAATAGTGGAAAGTTGTTCATTTTTCCCTGCTTTACAACTTTTGTTAATTTAATCTAACGTATAAATCAAAAATAGAGCTAAACTAACGTAATTTTTACGCGAAGTTAGCCTTATTTTCGATTTTTATGATAGCTTAAATTAAGAAAAATTGTACATTTTTCTCTGCTTTACAACTTGTGTTAATCTAACCTAACTAAAAATCGAAAATAAAAACTTTTTAAAATTTTTCAATCGTTCAAATTTCCAAATTAAAATGTTAATTCCAAAAAAATAATTTTTATTTCATAAAACTCTATAGGGTCTTCTAGTCCTTTAATACTATTTAAGCTTCTTAACTAAAAAATAAAATTTAAATGAATAAATTTATATGGCCACGTTATTTTGACCGTGCAAAAGTAGCATAATCATTAGGTTTTAACTAAAAGCTGGAATGAAAGGTTGGATGAAAAAAAGACTGCCTCAATGTAATTTTTTATTTTTTAGTTATAAAGCTTAAATAATATTAAAGGACAAGAAGACCCTATAGTTTTATTAAATAAAAAATAATTTTTTTAGATTTAACATTTTTATTTGGAATTTTTATTACGGGCGATTCAATTTAATTTTTTTTTTATTTTCGACCTCCTCATTTGGTTAAATTCTAGATCAGATCCTAATCAGGTCGTGTTGTGTGTTATGTTTTTTTTCGTGTGTCGTGTTTCATGTTCCAAGGCTCATGTTTCGCGTTTGATGTTTCGTGTTTCGTGTTTATTGCTTCGTGTTTCTTGTTTCGTGTTTCATGTTTGCTTCGCGTCACGTGTTTCATGTTTGTTTCATAGTATTTCATGGTATTTCATAGTATTTCATGGTATTTCATAGTATTTCATGGTATTTCATAGTATTTCATGGTATTTCATAGTATTTCATGGTTTATCATGGTATTTCAGATATTTCATTGTATTTCATGGTAGTTCATGGTATTTCATGGTATTTCAAGTATATCATGGTATTTCATGATATTTCATGGTATTTCAAGGTTATTTCATAATATTTGAGGTATTTCATAATATTTCAGTGTTTTAGGTATTTCAGGTATTCCATGGTATTACATGGCATTTCAGTTATTTCACGGTATTTCATGGTATTTCCTGGTATTTCATGGTATTTCAGGTATTTCTTGTTATTTCAGACATTTCATGGTGTTTGATGGTATTGCAGGAATTTCATGGATTTTCAGGTATTTCATGGTATTTCATAGTATTTCAAGTATTTCATGAAATTTCAGATATATCAAGGGATTTCTGGTATTTCATGATATTTCAGGTATTTCATGGTATTTCATTTATATCATGGTATTTCTGGTATTTCATGATACTTCAGGGATTTCATGGTATTTCAGGTATTTGATGGCCTCATGTTTCATGATTTCATGTTGAACATTTCTTACTCTAACCTAACATAAAAATCAGAAGTAAGGTTAACATGTAAATATTACGTTAGGTTAGTTCTATTTTCGATATCTGCATTTGGTTAGATTAACAAAACTTGTAAAGCAGGCAAAAATGAAGAACTCTTCTAATCTAACCCAGTGTATAAATCGAAATTAGGTTAACCCCATACAAAGTTAATTTAATATTTCAAATTAATTAAAGTAAATTTAAAAGTTAAAGTAATTAAGTAAAATTTCAAATCAAAAATTGACCGAAATATTAATTTGAAGATTTTAATAAAATAAATTAAGTTTAGAAATTTAATTTAAAACTAGGATTAGATACCCTATTATTATAAATATAAAATAAATAAATTAATGTTTTAATATAAAATTATGAAACATTTTTTATTATCAAATTAGTATTGAGAAAGAATTTCTTTTGTATAAAAAATATTTTTTGTACATTGTGTATCAGGGTTTATTAAATAAAAATTTGAATTTAAATTTTCTCGAATTTAAAACAGCCAATAGAATATCTTCTTATTGTTAAATAAATTTATAAATATTTTATTAGGAATGAAATATTATCCATTTTTAAATATATCCAGTTTTTTAGAAAAAAATTACCAGAAACACCAGAAATACCATAAATATTTGTTTTCTTGAAAAATAAAAGCTTAAAGTTTTTAAAAAAAGTTATTTCAATCGTGTATTATCAATTATTACAAGACATGTTCCTCTAAATAGACTAATATACAGCCAAAATCTTTAATTTTAAAGAACAAATTTAAAGCATACTATGTAAAATTTAATTTTATAATTTATAATAATAAAGGGTCTAATCGTAGTTTTAAATTAAATTTCTAAACTTAATTTAAATTTAAATTATTACTTATACTAATTTTTACAATATGTTTTATATTAAAATTTTTAATTTTATTTTTAATATCAAATTTTTTTTATGTGTTTATAAATTAATTACCTATATTTTGAAAATGAAAATTTCTAATCCTACAAATTTATAAATTTGAAATTAAATTTCAAAAATTTGTTTTAAAGCTTTTCCCTTAAAATAATCTATTTTATTAAAAAGAAAAAAACTAATTAAATTAAAAAAAATTAATAAATTTTAATTTTTCTAAAAAAACTGGATGTTTAAAAACGAATAACATTTCGTTTCTAATAAAATGTTTTTAATATTTATTTAACAATAAGAAAATATTCTATTAGCTCTTAAATTCGAGAAAATTTTAATTTTAATTTTTATTTAATAAACCCTGATGCACAAGGTACAAAAAACATTTCATTCTTTATAATAAAAACAATTTTTCCGCAGTGCTAATTTAACAATAAAAAATTTTTCATAATTTAATTATAGAACATTATTTTTTTTATTTTAAATTCACAATAATTTTATAAAAAACAATTTTTTAAATGCAAATTAAATTGAATTTCACAATTAACTTTTTAATGTAAATATAATACTTTACATCAAGTTATAATTTGTTCATTTTAGGCTCACATTCCAGTAAACCTACCTTGTTACGACTTATTTCATTTTAAAATGAAAGCGACGGGCAATATGTACGTATTTTAGAGCTTTAATCTTTTCAATTAATTTATTAAAATTCAGATGTTTAAATTTTTTTTTCAATTAAATTTAATGTAACCCATCTCTTCTTTTTTATAAACTACATCTTGATCTGATTAATTAATTTTTTAATTTCGAATATTTGTTTTTTTTTTTAAATAATCAAACTATAAAATAACTTTTTAAAAAAAAAGTTATTTTAATAATGGATTATCAATTGTTACAGGACAGGTTCCTCTAAATCGACTAAAACACCGCCAAAATCTTTAATTTTAAACAAATTTAAAATACACTATGCAAATTTTAATTTTACATTTATAATAATAGGGTATCTAATCCAAGTTTTAAATTAAATTTCTAAACTTAATTTATTTTTTTATTTTCGATTTTTGCATTAGGTTAGATTAACAAAAGTTGTAAAGCATTGAACAATGTACAATTTTTCTTAATTTAAGCTATCATAAAAATCAAAATAAGGATAACCTCGCGTAAAATTTAAAATTTTACTTAAATACTTTAACTTTTAAATTTGCTTTAATTAATTTGAAATATTAAATTAAATTTTTATGAGGTTAACCTTATTTTCGATTTTTACGTTGGGTTAGATTAGAAAAGTTCTTCATTTTTCCCTGCTTTACAACTTTTGTTAATCTAACCAAACGCAGAAATCGAAAATAAAACTAACCTAACGTAATATTTAGATTATATTAGCTGTACTTCCGATATTTATGTTAGGTTAGAGTAAGAAATGTTCAACATGAAACCATGAAACCTAAAACCATGAAACATGAAACCATAAAACATGAAATCATGACACATGAAACCATTAAATACCTGAAATACCATGAAACACTTGAAGTATCACAAAATACCAGAAATACCATGAAGTATCTGAAATACCATGAAGTACCAGAAATCCCATAAAATACCTGAAATTTCATGAAACACTTGAAATATTATGAAATACCATGAATTACCTGAAATACCATGAAATACCTGAAATACCATCAAATGCCATGAAATCGCTGGAATTCCGTGAAAAACTAGGAAATACCATGAAATACCGTGAAATAACTGAAATGCCATGTGCTACCATGAAATCTCTGAAATACCGTGAAATACCATGAAATACCTGAAATACCTAACATAATGTGAAATATCATGATACACCTGAAATACCATGAAATTCCTGCAATATCTGAAGTACTATGAAGGACCATGAAATACTATGAAACAAACATGAAACATGAAACACGAGACACAAAGCAAACATGAAACACGAAACAAGAAACACGAAACAAGAATCACGAAACACGAAACAAAACACAGCACACAACACGATCCGATTCGGATCTGATCTAGAATCTAACCAAACGTGGAAGTCGAAAATAAATTTTTTTTAAATTGAATCGTCCGTAATAAAAATTCCAAATAAAAATTTTAAATCTAAAAAGATAATATTTAATAAAAAAAACTATCGGGTATTCTCGTCTTTTAATATTATTTAAGCTTTTTAAATAAAAAGTGAAAAATTATATTGAGGCATTCTTTTTTTCATTCAATCTTTCATTCCAGCTTTTAGTTAAAAACCTGATGATTATGCTACTTTTGCACGGTCAAAATAACGTGACCATTTAAATTTATTCAGTTAAATTTTATCTTTTAGTTAAAAAACTTAAATAATATTAAAAGACTAGAAGACCCTATAGAGTTTTATAAAATAAAATTATTTTTTAACGTTTTAATTTGGAATTTTAAACAATTGAAAAATTTTAATAGTTTTTTTTATTTTCGATTTTTGCGTTAGGTTAGATTAACAAAAGTTGTAAAGCATTGAAAAATGTACAATTTTTCTTAATTTAAGCTATCTTAAAAATCAAAATAAGGCTAACCTCGCTTAAAAACTATGTTAGTTTAGCTCTATTTTTGATTTATACGTTAGGTTAAATTAACGAAAGGTGTAAAGCAGGGAAATATGAACAACTTTCCACTATTTTCGAATTCTACGTTAGGTTAGATTAATAAAAGTTGTAAAGCAGGGGAAAATGAACAACTCTTCTTAATCTAACCTAAAAATCCGTAAAAATCGTAAATAAAATTAACCCCCAATAAATTTTAATTATTTTAAAACATTAAAATTTTAAATTAAAAATTATTAAGTGAAATTGTAATTTTTAAGTTTATAAATTTAATTTAAAATAGGATAGGATAATAGGATATCTACTATTATTATAAACGTAAAATTAAAAATCAGATTATTTTTTTTATTAAATTATTATTAATTTAAAATAAATAAATTAATGTTTTATTATAAAATTATGAAACATTTTCTATTATTAAATTAGTATTGAGAAAGAACTTCTTTATATAAGAAAATATTATTTTTTGTACGTTGTGTATTAGGGTTTATTAAATAAATATTTAAATTTAAATTTTCTCAAACTTAAAAGAGCCAATAGGGTATCTTCTTATTATTATCGAAATTTATAAATATTTTATTAGGAATGAAATATTATCCGTCTTTAAATATATCTAGTTTGTTAGAAAAAAATTTAAATTAATTCATTAAAAAAAATTAATTAAGAAAAATTTAATAAAATAGAATATTTTAAAATTAATTTTTAAAATTTACAAATTTTAAGTAGAAATTTTCATTTTCAGAATGTTATAATTATTTACATAAAATTATAAGAAAATTTTGATTTTAAATATATTTTAAAAATAAAAATATTTATATAAAAAATATTATAAAATGATCACTTCGCATTACTCATTTCTTCTCATCGCTACTCATCACTTCTCATAAACAATTTATCGACTCATTCCTACTCATCACTTTTCATCACTTAACATCACTACCTATCACTACCCATCACTTCTCATCGATCTTCATCACTACTCATCACTTCTCATCAGTCCTCATCACTCATTATCACTTCTCATCTCTGCACGTCCGTACTCTACTCCACGTTAGATTAGGTTGTAACCTAACCTAACGTAATTTTTACTTTAGGTTAGATTAATAAAAGTTGTTCATTTTTCCCTGCTTTACAACTTTTATTAATCTAACCTAACGTAGAAATCGAAAATAAAATGTTCTTTAAATTTTAAATTTAATTTCTGAAATAATAATTTTTTATTTTATAAAACTATAGGGTTTCTCGTCTTAATATTATTTAAACTATTTAACTAAAAAATAAAATTCTAGTTTTTTTCTTTCATCAACCTTTCATTCAAGCATTTAATTAAATATGTAATGATTTTGCTGCTTTTCGCGGTCAAAATATCGCAGCCATTTAAATTGATTTAGTGATCAGGTTAGACAAAATTATTTTCATAGACATGTTTTTAATAAACAGGTGAAAAACTTATTTACCAAATTCCATACTTTACTTTTATATAAAAATTAAATTTAAATTATTAATTAGACTAATTTTTACAATATTTTTTATATTAAAATTTTTAATTTTTTATTCAAAACAAAATTTTTTTGTTTTTATAAATTAATTACCTATAACATAATTTTGAAAATGAAAATTTCTAATCCTATAAATTTATAAATTTAAAACTAAATTTCAAAAATTTGTTTTAAATTTTCCCTTATAATAATCCATTTTATTAAAAAATTTATTTAATTTATTTCTAAAAAACTAGATGTTTAAACCCGAATAACATTTCAATTCTAATAAAATGTTTTTAATATTTTTTTTAACACTAAGAAAATATTCTGTTAACTCTTAAATTCGAGATAATTTAAATTTTATTTTTTATTTAATAAACACTGATGCACAAGGTACAAAAAATATTTTTTTTCTTTATATATAAAAAATTCCTTCGCAATGCTAATTTAACAATAAAAAAAATTTTCATAATTCTATTATAAAACATTATTTATTTTTATATTAAATTCATATTAATTTTATAAAAAAAAGAATTTTTTAAATGCAAATTAAATTGAATTTCACAATTAACTTTTTAATGTAGTTAAAATACTTTACATCAAGTTACAATTTGTTCTTTTTTAGGCTCACTTTCCAGTAAGCCTACTTTGTTACAACTTATTTCATTTTAAAATGAAAACGACGGGCAATATGTACGTATTTTAGAGCTTTAATCGTTTCAATCAATATATAAAATTACTATCAAATCCATATTCAAATGTTTAAAATTTTTTTCAAATAAATTTAATATAACCCATCTCCCTTTTCTATAAACTACATCTTGATCTGATTAATTTCTTAAATTTTGAATATTTCTTTTCTTAAAACATAATCAAACTGACGATTTGAAAGTTTTTAAAAAAGTTATTTCAATCGTAGTTTATCAATTATTACAGGACAGGTTTTTTAATTTTGATATTTGTTTTCTTAAAAAATAATCAAACTATGACGATATAAATGTTTTTAAAAAAAGTTATTTTCATCATGGATTATCAATTATTACAGAATAGATTCCTCTAAATCGACTAAAATACCGTCAAAATCTTTAATTTTAAACAAATTTAAAATATACTATGTAATTTTTAATTTTACATTTATAATAATAGGGTATCTAATCCTAGTTTTAAATTAAATTTCTGAACTTAATTTATTTTATTAAAATCTTCAAATTAAAATTTCGTTTAATTATTAAAAATTAAATTTTTTTGGAGTTAACGTTAGGTTAGAGTAAGAAATGTTCAACATGAAACCATGAAACATGAAACCATGAGACATGAGACTACGAAAAATGAAACCATTAAACATGAAACCATGAAATACCTGAAATACTATTAAATACCTGAAATACTATTAAATACCTGAAATACCATGAAATACATGAAATATCATGAAAGACCTGAAATACGATGAAATACCAGAAATCCCATGAAATACCTGAAATTTCATGGAATACCTGAAATACCATAGAATACCATGAAATACCTGAAATACCACGAACTACCGTAAAATAACTGAAATGCCATGTAATATCATGAAATACCTAACATACTATGAAATATCATGAAAATACTTGATATACCTGAAATACCATGAAATACCGGAAATACGATGAAAACCATGAATTACCATGAAATATCATGAAAAACCTGAAGTACCATGAAATACCATGAAATAATATGAAATACCATGAAATACTATCAAACAAACATGAAACATTGAACACGAGACACGAAGCAACCATGAAACACGAAACAATAAACACGAAACATGAAACGCGAAACACGAACCATGGAACATGAAACACGACACACGAAACAAAACGCAACACACAACACGATCTGATTAGGATCTGATCTAGAATCTAACAAAACGTGGAAGTCGAAAATAAAAAAAAGTTTTAAATTGAATCGCCCGTAATAAAAATTCCTAATAATAATTTTAAATCTAAAAAATAATTTTTTATTTAATAAAACTATAGGGTATTCTCGTCTTTTAATATTATTTAAGCTTTTTAACTAAAAAATTAAAAATTACATTGCGGCAGTCTTTTTTTCATTCAACCTTTCATTCCAGCTTTTAGTTAAAAACCTAATGATTACGCTACTTTTGCACGGTCAAAATACCGTGGCCATTTAAATTTATTCAGTTAAATTTTATTTTTTAGTTAAAAATTTTATATAATTATAAAAAAATTTTGATTTTAATATTTTAAAAATAAAAATTATTATATAAAAAATATTATAAAATGATCACTTCTTATTACTCATTTCTTCTCATAGCTAGTCATCACTTCTCAGAAACAACTCATCGCTACTCAACACGTCACATCACTACTCATCACTTCTCATCATTTACTTTAATTTAAAATGTTAAATTAAATTTTTTAGGAGTTAACGTTATTTTCGATTTTTACGTTGGGTTAGATTAAGAAAAGTTGTTCATTTTTCCCTGCTTTATAACTTTTGGTAATCTAACCAAACGCAGAAATCGAAAATAGAACTAACCTAACGTAATATCTACATTATGTTATCCTTACTTCCGATTTTTACATTAGGTTAGAGTAAGAAATGTTCAACATGAAATCATGAAACATGAAATCATGAAATACTTGAAATACCATGAAATACCTGAAATACCATGAAATACCTGAAATACCATGAAATACCTGAAATACCATGAAATACCTGAAATACCATGATATACATGAAATACCATGAAGTACCTGAAATAACATGAAATACCAGATATCCCATGCGATACCTGAAATATCATGAAGTACGTGAAATATCATTAAATATCATGAAATACCATGAAATACCTGAAATACCTTGAAGTACCTGAAATACCATAAAATACCCGAAAGACTATGAAATACCATGATATAACATGAAATACCTGAAATAATATGAAATACCTGAAATACCATGAAATACCTGAAATACCATGAAATACCATGAAGTACCATAAATTACTTTGAAATACCATGAAATACCTGAAATACCAAGAAATACTACGAAGCAAACATGAAACACGAAACAGGAAACACGAAACATTGAAACACGAAACTTGAAACAGGAAACACGACACATGAAACAAAACTCAACATACAACACGATCTGATAGGATCTGATCTAGAATCTAACCTAACGTGGAAGTCGAAAATAAGAAAAATTTTAAATTGAATTACCCGTAATAAAAAATTCCAATTTAAAATTTTATATATAAAAAAATAATTTTCTATTTTATAAAACTATAGGATCTTCTCGTCTTTTAATATTATTTAAGCCTTTTAACTAAAAAATAAAAAATTAAATTGATGCAGTCTTTTTTTCATTCAACCTTTTATTTCAGCTTTTATTTAAAAAACTAATGATTATGCTATGTTTCTTTGCACGGTCAAAATTCCATGGCCATTTAGATTTATTCAGTTAAATTTTATTTTTTGGTTAAAAAACTTAAATAATATTAAAGAACTAGAAGTCCTATAGAGTTTTATAAAAATAAAAATTACTTTTTTTATAATTTGGAATTTTGACCGATTGAAAAATTTTAACGTATTAATCAAAAATATAGCTAAACTAACGTAATTTTTACGCGAGGTTAGTCTTATTTTCGATTTTTATGATAGCTTAAATTAAGAAAATTTGTACATTTTTCCTTGCTTTACAACTTTTGTTAATCTAACCTAACGTATAAATCGAAAATAAAAAAACTTTTAAAATTGTTCAATCGTTCAAAATTCCAAATTAAAATGTTAATTCTAAAAAAAGTAATTTTTCTACAAACACCATTAAAAACTAAATTTTTAACACGGCATACTTGAATTAAAAATGTAATATTATATAAACTCGCGTTAAAAATGATCACATGATTTACTTTTAACACTAGTGCAAAAAGTAAAATGACAAGTCGTTTGTCATAATGAGATATATATTTATTAACAAAAAATTACAAGTTATTTAGAAATATTTATATTAATTGTACAAATTGGAGCAATTAGTAATATTTATCCCTTGTGAGGAAGCTACGATTCGCTTCCTTCTGGACTATAATTAATATTGGAACTCATCATATTGCAATAGTTTTTCACATTTGACAAGCATGTGTCAAACAACAGGCAAACTTGATTTATTTATTTCATAAATCCTACAAACTACTAGAATTATGTGGTAACCATTAAAAGGATTTGAAATCTTTTTAAAGAAACTTTATTGTTCTTTTAATGGTTTTTGTAGAAAAAACATTGTATGATACATGTGTTAAAAACGACTTTATTTTGTTCGTGGAGTTGCTCCACTCACAAAATAAAAAGTCATTTTTAACACGTATCAGAAATAACTTATTTTATAAAACCCTATAGGATCTTCTAGTCCTTTAATATTATTTAAGCTATTTAACTAAAAAAATTAAATTTAACTGAATAAATTTAAATTGCCACGGTATTTGCAAACAAAGGTAGTATAATCATTAGTTTTTTAATTAAAAGCTGAAATGAAAGGTTGAATGAAAAAAAGAATGCCACAATTAAATTTTTTATTTTTTTAGTTAAAAAGCTTAAATAATATTAAAAGACGAGAAGACCCTATAGTTTTATAAAATAAAAAATTATTTTTTTTAGATTTAAAATTTTAAATTGGAGTTTCTATTACGGGTGATTCAATTTAAAACTTTTTTATTTTCGACTTCCACGTTAGGTTAGATTCTAGATCAGATCCTATCGTGTTGTATGTTGTGTTTTGTTTCGTGTGCCGTGTTTCGTTTTTCATGTTTCGTGTTTCATGTTTGATCGTGTCCCGTGTTTCATGTTTCATGATTGCTTCATAGTATTTCATGGTATTTCAAGGTAATTCATAGTATTTTGTGGTATCTCATGGTATTTCAAGTGTCTCAGGTATTTCATGGTGTTTCAGGTATATCATGGTATTTCATGGTAATTCATGGTATTTCAGGTATTTCATGGTATTTCAAGTATTTCATGGTATTTCATGGTATTTCAGGTATTTCAGGTACTTCATGGTATTTCAGGTATTTCAGGTATTTCATGGTATTTCATGGCATTTCAGGTAGTTCATGATATTTCAGGTATTTCATGGGATTTCATGTATTTCATGGTATTTCAGATTGTTATGTAATGAAGTGGATTGTATTACTAGGGCTAAATGAGTTCTTTATACCTAAATCTGAGCAGGATTGCCTCCCTCCACATTTGCACAATAACTAATTATTATGAAATCAGTGGTAAATGAAACTGCATAAAATAAATACCGTTACGGGTCTTGTACTTACCTCGGAAGAAAAAATAGCGGATGGATGTCACTTCTTCCACCGGCCGGTGTAACGTGAGAAAAATAATAATCGATCACGATATCGGCAACTATAACCATGTATATGTATATGTAACGCACTCGTCCAGGACGTACTCGTTTCTGTCTCTCCACTCCGTCTTTTTTTCACACACCAAAAAATGTCTATCCAAAAAAGGAACAGGAGATGGAGAGGGAAAAAAAAGAGACTTTATTTAAAGCAGAGCAAGACCTCTCTTAAGCCCGATTTACAGCATGGTAAAATGAATACCATTTAACTGATAAATGAATTTACAAGGGTAGAAAATACAACAACTTAGAACTAAAATAACAAAAGTAAAAATAACAAAACAATTTGTAAGGGCGAAACAGATATTTCAGGTATTCCATGATATTTTATGGTATTTCAAGTTTTGCAGATATTTCATGATATTTCAAGTCAAGTCATCGTATTTCAGGTATTTCATGATTTCATGGTATTTTAGGTATTTCAGGTATTTCATAGTATTTCATGGTATTTCGGGTATTTTAGGTATTCCATGGTATTTCAGGTATTTCACGGTATTTCATGGTATTTCCTGGTATTTCATGGTATTTCAGGTATTTCATGGTATATCATGGTATTTCAAATATTTCATGGGACTTCAGGTGTTTCATGATATTTCATCGTATTTCATGGTATTTCATGGTATTTCAGGTATTTCATGGCATATCATGATATTTCATAGTCTCTTAGGTATTTCATGATATTACAAGGTATATTATGGTATTTCAGATAGTTTATAATATAGCAGGTATTTCATGGGATTTCTGGTATTTCATGATATTTCAGGTATTTCGTGGTACTTCATGCATTTCATGGTATTTCAGGTATTTCATGGTTTCATGTTTGATGGATTAACAAAAGTTGTAATGCAGCGAAAAATGTCTTAAGAAATTTTTTAATATAACCCAACGCAAAAATCGAAAATAAGGTAAACCCCATAAAAATTTAATTTAATATTTCAAATTAATTAAAAAATTAAAGTAATTAAGTAAAATTTTAAATTAAAAATTAAACGAAATTTTAATATGAAGATTTTAATAAAATAAATAAAGTTCAGAAATTTAATTTAAAACTAGGATAGATATCCTATTATAATAAAGAATGTAAAATAAAAAATTACATAGTGTATTTTAAATTTGTTTAAAATTAAAGATTTTGGCGGTATTTTAGTCGATTTAGAGGAACCTGTCCTGTAATAATTGATAATTCATGATTAAAATAACTTTTTTTTAAAAACTTTCATATCGTAATAGTTTTATTATTTTTAGGAAAACAAATATTCAAAATAAAAAATAAATTAATCAGATCAAGATGTAGTTTATAAAAAAGAAGATGGGTTACATTAAATTTATTTGATTTTTTTTTAAATTATCTGATTTGATAGCAATTTTAATATATTAATAATTGAAATGATTTTCTGTTAGATTAACAAAAGTTGTAAAGCAGAGAAAAATGAACAACTTTTATTAATCTAACCAAACGTAGAAACAGGGCTAATCTCACGTAAAAATTACGTTAGGTTAGGTTAGGTTAGGTGGAGTAGAGTAGAGTAGAATAGTAGAATATAATTAGTTTTTTTAATAAATTAATTTAATTTTTTTCTAAAAAAAACTACATGTATTTAAAATCGGATAACATTTCATTCCTAATAAAATATTTATAAATTTAAGATATTCTATTGGCTCTTTTAAATTCGAGAAAATTTAAATTTAAAATTTTATTTAATAAACCCTGATACACAACGTACAAAAATTAATGTTTTCTTATATAAAAGAAATTCTTTGTCAATACTAATTTAATAATAAAAAATGTTTCATAATTTTATAATAAATATTAATTTATCTATTTAAATTAATAATAATTTTATAAAAAAAATAATTTGATTTTTAATTTTACATTTATAATAATAGGGTATCTAATCCTAGTTTTAAGTAAATTTCTAAACTATTCATTTTATTACTCTCTTAAAAATTACAATTTTACTTAATAATTTTTAATTTAAAATTTTAATATTTAAAAAATTTTAATTTTTTTACGATTTTTACGTTAGGTTAGATTAAGGAAAGTTGTTCATTTTCCCCTGCTTTACAACTTTTATTAATCTAACCTAACGTAGAAATCGAAAATAAAAAAGGTTTTTTAAATACTTATATCAACTTATAATTTGTTCTTTTCAGGCTCACTTTCCAGTAAGCCTCCTTTGTTACGACTTATTTCATTTTAAAATGAAAGCGACGGGCAATATGTACGTATTTTGAGCTTTAATCGTTTCAATTATTAATATATTAAAATTGCTATCAAATCCATATTAAGAATTTTTTTTAAATTTTTTTCAAATAAATTTAATGTAACCCATCTCTTCTTTTTTATAAACTGTATCTTGATCTGATCAATCTTTTCTTTAAATTTTGAATATTTGTTTTCTTAAAAGATAATTAAACTATGCCGATATGAAAGTTTTTAAAAAAAGTTATGTCAATCGTAGATTATCAATTATTATAGGAGAGGTTCCTCCAAATATACTAAAATAACGCCAAAATCTTTAATTTTAAAGAACAAATTTAAAATATATGTAATTTTTAATTCTATATTTATAATAATAAGGTATCTAATCCTAGTTTTAAAATAAATTTCTAAACTTAATTTATTTTATTAGAATCTTCAAATTAAAATTTCGTTTAATTTTTAATTTAGTTTTACTTAATTATTTTAAATTTTATTTACGTTAACTAATTTAAAATATTAAATTAAATTTTTTAGGGGTTAACCTTATTTTCGATATTTACGATTAAGAAAAGTTTTCCCCTGCTTTATAACTTTTGTTAATCTTACCAAGCGCAGAAATCGAAAATAGAACTAACCTAACATAATATTTACATTATATTACCGTTCAACATGAGATCATGAAACATACATGAAATACCATGAAATACCTGAAATATCATGAACTACCAGAAATCCCATGATATACCTGAAATATCATGAACTACCTGAAATACCATGAAATGTCATGAAATGTCATGAAATACCATGAAATACCTGAAATACCATGAAGTACTTGAAAGACTATGAAATACCATGATATAACATCAAATACCTGAAATACCATGAAAAACCATGAAATACCTGAAATACTATGAAATACCATGAAATATCTGAAATAACGTGAAATTACCATGAAATACCTGAAATACCATGAAATACTATGAAATACCAAGATATACAATGAAATACCTAAAATACCATGAAATACTATGAAATGCCATGAAATACCTTGTATACCATGAAATATCTGAAATACCATGAGATACCTGAAATACCATGAAATACCAGGATATACCACGAAATACCGTGAAATGGTATATGGAATACGTGAAATACCTGAAATACCTTAAAATACTATGACATCATGAAATACCTGAAATACCATGAAATGATTTGAAATACCATGAAATATCTGCAATACTTGAAATACCATGAAATACCATGGAATATCTGAAATATCTGAAATATCTGAAATACCATGAAATACTATGAAATATGTTCCTCGTGACTTATCCGTTAATTATGAGGAAGATTTGCTCCCCAAATGGCAACAATATTTAGTATTTTTGGTGCAGCTCCTCGGTATGAGACGCCACTACACCTCCGGCAAGTCAGGAACTGGGCGAGGTTTTTATCGTCTCAAAAAATGATACGTAATAGTATCAAATTAGTATAAAGTACTAAAATAGCATATTGAGTGGAGCAAGATGGGTTGTGTGATATACTAATTTGAAGAAGAATAGAATTAATAATAGTTTATTTAACCGTGAAACAGAGCAAAAAAAAATAAAGCGGTATAACTGCTTGGCAAAATAGTCAAATACGGATTATCAATATGTTTAGTGACAGGAATATATATATTACCCAAGTATATAGCTATATCATCGTGCGTTATTATGTGTTAATGTTATTATGATACGATTATTTTGCCTTACAAATAAGAATTTTGTAACTAAAACTA
Source organism: Rhamnusium bicolor (assembly GCA_029963845.1). NCBI lineage: Eukaryota > Metazoa > Arthropoda > Insecta > Coleoptera > Cerambycidae > Rhamnusium > Rhamnusium bicolor. Next base: position 59,934 of record JANEYF010002323.1, read on the forward strand.
GAGGTATACAAACCCAAAAGAAAATTGTAAATCGTAGTTATAGTGAAACATCTAACTAATTTGTATTATATAACTTCTCTCTACATAAAACATATAAACACAGTACCGTAGTTTCAAAATTATCGGAGGATTGCACAATGACAGAGGAAAATAAATAGATTTATACGAACGACAAGCAGTCGGAGGAACGTCTCCTGACTCCTCAGTCCTCATTCCTAGTCATACCGAGTACCGAATACCGAAATATTATAAAATGATCACTTCTCATTACTCACTTCTTCTCATCGCTACTCATCACTTCTCATTATCAACTTATCGCCACTCATCACGTCTCATCACCACTCATCACCTCATCACTTGGCATCACTACCTATCACTACCCATCACTTCTCATCACTCCTCATCACTCCTCATCACTTCCCATCACTACTCATCGTTACACGTCTCTACTCTACTCTACTCTACTCCACTTCACCTAACCTAACCTAACAACGTAATTTCTGCGTGAGGTTAGCCCTATTTTTACGTTAGGTTAGATTAATAAAAGTTGTTCATTTTTCTCTGCTTTACAACTTTTGTTAATCTAATAAGAAATCATTTCAATTATTAATATATTAAAATTGCTATCAACTCCATATTCAAATAATTTTTTTTAAAAATTTTCAAATAAATTTAATATAACCCATCTCTTCTTTTTTTATAAACTACAACTTGATATGATTAATTTATTTTTTAATTTTGAATATTTGTTTTCTTAAAAAATAAACAAACTATGACGATATGAAAGTTTTTAAAAAAAGTTATTTTAATCATCGATTATCAATAATTATTACAGGAGTGGTTCCTCTAAATCGACTAAAATATCGCCAAAATCTTTAATTTTAAACAAATTTAAAATATACGATGTAATTTTTAATTTTACATTTATAATAATAGGATATCTAATCCTAGTTTTAAATTCAATTTCTGAACTTTATTTTATTAATATCTTCAAATTAAAATTTTGTTTAATTTTGTATTTAAAATTTTAATTAATTTAACTCTTTAAATTAATTTGAAATATTAAATTAAATTTTTATGGGAAATTTTATAATTTTTCCCCGCATTTCTGTAATTGGGTCTGAGGATCTGTTGGATAGTGTACCAAATAAAAAAAAAAAAAAAAAAAGATATGTTCAACATGAAACCATGAAATACCTGAAATACCATGAAATACCTGAAGTACCATAAAATACCTGAAGTAAAATGAAATACCTGAAATACCATGAAATACATGAAATACCATGAAGTACCTGAAATATCATGAAGTACTAGAAATCCCATGAAATACTTGAAATATCATGAACTAAATCTGAAATACCATGAAATATCATGAAATACCACGAAATACCTGAAATACCATGAAGTACCTGAAAGACTATGAAATATCATGGTATCCATGAAATATCTGAAATTCCATGAAATACCATGAAATACCTGAAATACCATGAAATACCATGAAATACATGAAATACCATGAAATACCTGAAATACCATGAAATACCTGAAGTTCCTGAAATACCAAATTTCCAAAACAATCGAAACTTCCAAAATTTCTAAAATCCCCAACGTTTTAATTTCGAACCAAAACCATAACATATCCCCAACCAATGGATACATCATCAGGAACTACTAGAAGAACAAAAATCCTACAAACAGCAAATGTCCCAAGATAGACAGCACAAGAATTACATTTACCGAGTACCTCTTCAGAAAACCATGAATACGAACTGGACTATTACCAACAAACAACATTTAATCCAGAAGGTATAGAAAATGATTATTACTCTGAAGAACAATTTGTAGAAGACTATCAGAATTTTAACGAGGACGAAAATTTTACTATACCAGCCTCGGAGACGAATATTATGAACCCTGCGAATACGAAGAACTAACCAATCAACCAACAAAACAATTAGAAATAAATGTCGCAGCTAACACAAAACTTCCATATATTATTATTCCGGAACTAGAAGCCAAATTTATGATAGATACAGGGTCTACAAAAACATTAATAATTGAAAAAAATTGTTGAAAAATTTTTCCTGAATCAAATTAAAGAAGGTCCTTTTCAGATAAAAACACCTCACAGTATTTCACTACATTTCTACTCAGCTGATATTCTAATATCACAAATTTTCAATAAACCTAGAATGTTACATACACATAATATTTTCAACTTCAGTGAAACATATGACGGACTGATTGGCTTGGATCTTTTGCAAGAAACAGGAGCCACTCTTGATTTTAAAAATGAATATCTGTTAACAGACAAAGCAGAAATTCCATTATTCATTGAATGAAAAAGACTTTTAGGATCTACCATTAATGATAAAAAATTTAAATATGAATATAATATTCAACCTAAAACAGAAATTGTTGCAAAAATACCAACAACGCAGAATTCTGGAAAAGCTATAATAAATTCTATAATACTTGAAAACCAATTAGAAATTCCAGCAGGACTTATCAACATCAAGGACAATGTAACAACGATATTACTTATTAACAATACTGATGAAGAAAAATCATTAACAATAACCGAACCAATTCCATGTATACCTGGTTGTGAATTAAATAACTTTACAACCGAACGAATGGACATCGACATAGATAGCTATCATAATACAAATATGAATTACGATACTGTAATCAAGAAGAGTACGAAGCTATATGAAAACTTTGTTACGAGTATAGAAACATTTTTTATTGTGAACATCTTCCTCTTACCTTCACAAACCAAATTAAACATGAGATTAAAACAACATTCCCATTTTCACAAAATCATACAGATTCCCACATATCTATATATCGGAAGTAAAAAAACAAATTGACTCAATGCTAGACCAGAACATAATTAAACATTCAACATCACCATGGTCTTCACCAATTTGGATTGTTCCAAAAAAAAATGGACAATAGTGGAAAGAAGAAATTTCGTATTGTTATTGACTACAGAAAACTTAACGAGAAAACTGTACTTGACAAATTTCCAATCCCAAACATAACAGACGTCTTGGATTAATTAGGCCGCAGTCAATATTTTACAATCTTGGACTTAGCGAGCGGATATCACCAACTCGAAATGGATCAAAAGGATATTGAGAAAACAGCCTTCTCAACAGAAGAACTTTTACGAATGCCCTTCGGGCTTCGAAATGCACCCTCCACCTTCCAAAGAACAATGAACCATGCATTATCAGGCCATCAGCACAAATGTTTAGTTAATATGGATGTATTAATATTCTCTACATCCTTACAAGAACACATAGAAGAGATACGCTTAGTCTTTGACAGATTCAGAAGGACAAACTTTAAAATACAATTGGACAAATCAGAGTTTCTAAAACAAACTGTAAAATTTCTGGGACATGTTGTCGCCCCAGAAGGTATACTACCCAATTCGGATAAAATCGAAGCAATTGTAATATTTCCAATACCAAATACGAAAAAAGAAATACAATCGTTCCTCGAATTAATAGGGTGTTACAGAAAATTTATAAAGGATTGTTCAAAACTTACCAGACCATTAACAGCCTGCTTAAAGAAAGGAGCAAAAATTGAACACACAAAACAATTCGTAGAATCTTTTGAAACTTGTAAGAACATTTTAACAAACAGCCCACTCTTACAACACCCAGATTTTTCAAGACCGTTTATCCTCACAACGGACGCGTCGCAATTCGCACTAGGATCAGCTTTATCCCAGAGAAGCGTAGGAAACGATAAACCCATTACCTATTCATCCAGAACACTAAACGAATCTGAGAAAAACTACTCCGTGATAGAGAAAGAACTGCTCTCATTAATTTGGTCCATCTAGTATTTCAGGCCTTATCTATACGGCAGACACTTTACTATATACACAGACCACAAACCACTTCGATGGTTATTCTCATTAAAACATCCCCAAAGCTCTAATTTCATCAGATGGCGTACAAAATTACAAGACTACGATTTTGATATAGAATATAAAAAGGGTAAGCTAAATACAAATGCTGACGCACTGTCGCGAATAAAAATTCACCCTATTGACACCGATTCAATGCATGTAAAATCGACAATCCAAAACTTGATAAAATAATACAAAAACTGGACAGAGAAAAAGAATTAGCAACACCAACATCTGAAGAAGTCAATCAGACGCTTAACCCAATCGAAAATACACAAGGTAGAGACATTGAAACAAATGACTTTGATATCCCCGAAATCTTTACTGCCCATTCCAACGAGGAGGATGAACCACGAGACACCATTAAAATTATAGACGACATAATAAATACAAAATCAAAACAAATATTCATAAAGACAGTTCCAATGAACCCTAGGAAGTGTAGAACACTAAATGTAGACAATAAAATCCTCCTATATGCTGAAATAACCAATGAAGATAACGATGATGAAATAATTGAACTTCTCAGAGATTATACAAGCGAAAAATCTACATTTTACATTACTTTGATAAAGACAAAATGTACGAGGACTTTTGTCGAGTATATAACAGACATTTTAACAATAATGGATCGAAATTGATAAGATGTACACAAGAAAGAACATTTCTAAGAAAATAGGAAGAAATTAATGAAACCATTAAAATGTATTATGAAGGGAAGACAAATCACAGAGGTTCACAAGAAACATACGATAAACTAAAACAAAGATATTATTGGAATAAAATGCTACCCACGATACAAGACTATATTAATGAGTGTAACATATGCCAAAAAGGGCAAACACGATATACATCCACCCAAGATACCAATGAACCAAACACCCACATAACAAAAACCCTTTGAAATAATTTTTATGGACACCTTTACCATCGAGCAGAAAAACTACCTGACCTTAATAGATTCATTTTCAAAGTTTGGGCAAGCAATTCCAATTAAATGTAAAGAAGCATGTGAAGTAGTTAGAGCCCTCACCGACTATTTCGAGAATTATGGAACCCCAGCCGCAATCACAACTGACAATGGTCGAGAATTTATTAACAACCAAATAAGAAATCTCTTGGCATACCATAAAATTGATATTCATTTTACGACACCCTTTCATCCAGAATCTAGTAGCATTGTGGAATGATTTCATTCCACACTAATTGAGCATTTTCGAATATTTCGGTTAGATCCACAACTCGATAAAAAAACCGACGGAGAACTTATGAAGCTAGCTATTATATCGTACAATTGTACCAACCACTCCACCACAAGACATACACCCTTTGATGCCATATTTGGACATTCATCCAACAAAAACCTATTTGATACAAAAACAAATCAGATAATCTTCGATTATTCATTAGATGAACACAGGAAAACACTTTCCCAACTTTACGACTCAATCTATAAAAGAACTGAAACAAGAAAAGCAGCAACTAACTATTGACAGGGTTAATAAAGAAATAACAAACCCACAAGAAAAGTATAAAATAGGCCAAAATGTTTATGTTAGAGCACCTAAAAAGAGAGGCTCTAAAACAATCCCTAAATTTAACGGACCATTTCCTATAGTTTGAATTAACAATAATAACACTTGCATGATTAGATTAAAAAACAGTAAAGAACGCCGAACTCATTTGTCCGATTTAAGATCTACACTTACAGATGGACCACCCTTGCAGCAGCCGACGATATCCAACTAAAAAATTTAGAAGTCAACCCTGGACTTTTAGGAATTCGCCTAGGCATAGCAGACAGCATCATATCAGAATGGGAAATAATTAATGCATTAGACATACAACCACTATTCGAAAGTACTTGGAACTAAATATACCCTGTGAAATAACAAGAAAGAAAGTACCTGTAGCCAACACTATATTGTATCAAATAAATAGAATTTTAGCCTTTTGAAATCAATAGAACTTCTATACTATTTGAGCAAGTTCTACCAAGCCATGTTAGAAAACCGAGAGGACTGTTTAACTTTGTTGGTACTTTTCAAAAATCAATTACTGGCACCTTAGATGCTAACGATGGTGAACGATACGAAGAAAACTTCAAAAGATTATTTAACAATGAAGCCAAATTAAAAATAGACATGGAAAATCATTTATCTATTACTCATGACATTATTAAAACCACAAATAAGTCAATCATGACACTTATAGAAAATCAGAGAAGAATTAATTCAGCGGTGATCGAAAATGAAATAGAAAGAATGGGATTTTGCATTCACTTATTAGTCGTAGAGAATATTCTCGAACAGCTATCACATTCTCCCTCACTTATTTGTAACATGTTAGAAGAACTTTCCACAGCAATATCCTTTGCACACTTAAGGCAAATACATCAAATAATTATAAGACCAAATGACCTTAGGAAAGAATTAATAAACATCCAAAGTCACCTGAAAGAAGTAAAAATTCCATTTGAACCTACTATTCAAAACATGATTAAATACGAGAAACTCTGTAGAACTTCAGTCTACCAGAAGGACTCCTACACATATTTTATTATTAAAATACCATTAATAAAAACAACACCCTATGATTACTACAAACTGAATATATTGCCCGTTGAAAACAACTATATTACTGTTATATCACAAAGAAATTATTTACTAATGCAATCCAACTGGTCTTAATATGCCGACATACCATGCGAGGAGATAGAGATAAAGAAATTTGTTTATATGTGTACAGGTAATACTTGGGATAAAATATGTACGCTCCTGACCAGTGATTTTCGGGAATTGAACGGGTCACTGGCAAAGCGTGGAATACTAAGCAGATAGGGTAATTGCAAAGGGTACTGGCTCTGTGACCAGTGGACTGTGGTAGAACCAATCTTGGAGGCACCCTCACCTCCTAAATTAGGCTTGGAAAGAATGGTTAATGAGTACAACAAATTATTCGTTGAAACTAATTTATTTAAGAAAATAAAATTCTATTTATACTAATTATCTGTAACAATAAATGAAAACATTAAAAACAAACACTAAAAAACAAATATATCTAATACATGAAACGACTAACATTGGCCTAGAAAATATGTCGATGTAGAGTGAAGTATTTGCACTTATTTGCATAGCTTGCCGACCTTGTTTATGATTAATGAAATATAACAATAACAGATATTTAGGAAAGTAGAATATTAAAACAATAAATATCTCAAATTAAAATTATTTGAAATAATAATTAAAAAATGTATGTTTAATGGATTAAACAGTATGCACAACTCTGTTATACAAAGAACAACAGATGAACCTTGCAAAATTCAACTTATCGATTATGCTCAAAAACAAAATAACTGTAGATTCACAAAGATTAATATTAACAATCCTAAAATGCAGAGTCGAGAGTTTGAACTCATGGATAATCACTAGCCTCTCTACAATCGTAGCTGAGACAAATTGTGAAGAGAAGAAGAAGAAACAACTAAAAGGGAACTATCTATTAACAATTCCAGATGGATGCTACGATATTGTCGATAAATACAAACTCACTCCTAATACTAACTTTCAGAGAACACTGGAACCTATAGATATTCCGATGCTAAATATACAAAGCAATTTATCATACATAAAACACTATTCACATATGCCCACAATGGATCATATTGACCTAGACGAATTTTCGGCATTATCTAGACGCACTGAAAATTTAGAAGAAGAAATCAAAAACCAAATATTAGAGCCAACTACAAATCAATCAAACTCTTGGATTATTTATACCCTTATCATTATCATCACTATTGTTGTCCTAATCGTACTATGGAGTATTTACATCAAATCTAAGGTTTCCAACATTTAACATATTTGCAATCAAATCAAAATCCAAAGAAAAACCCCAAGAGGAAAAAATGACGAACATCGGCCCTTTCTAAATAAAACCCGAGTTCTCATCTAAGGGCGGAGGTGTTATGGATGGTCCTGAACTAAGTACCAAAAACAGAGATGCTGAATCGTTCAATTGTCAAAGATAACCCAATGTTATAAATACGACTTAAACAAGGTTTTGTTTTAGTTCTATAATATTATCCATTTCATTAAGATCTACATATCTTTGTAGTTAGATTTGTTATTATTATAAACTATTTTCATTTGTTATTTTTTCCTCAAATAAAAGTTTGTTAAATTTTTAAATTCACTTTTTTAAAAAGACAAACCGCTCGGCGACGATAATAACTAGCACCTAACACTAACTTTTGACAGAGACCTTACTCGCCAGTGGCACCAACTGATGAGCCAAAAAACGGTAGCCCTCATTGAAAGGGCGGGTGGATAAAGGTGTTAATTAGCAAATCCTAATTTCTGAGAAAAACATCTTTAGTAATCTTTATTCACCAGACTTAAAGTTATGTTATTTCTTAGTTCCTTTATCTGTTTGGTAACTATTTAGTCATAGAAACGTAACGAAACATTGATGATAAGAAAGTTGTAATATCACAACACCTTTATTAAATAGGATACTCCAATTTTCGAAACAATGTCAGTTAACACCTTTATCCATCAGCCCCTTCAATTACTAAATAATGTAGTATCATCTAAATTTAATTCCTTTTTCATTCTGACATTTCATTTGATGTATGTATTAATTTGCTTTTGGTAACTATAGAAACAAGATCGCTGCTGTAGTGCCTTTTAATATTGATTAAAAATTAAATCAAGGGTTATATCCCAAGTACATCAAGTTTAATCGGTTAAACTGTGTACATCACATAATTTTAAAAATTTTGCTTAGCAAATGACTTGAGTGTATAATAATTTGATAAAATCCCGAGACCGTAGGTCGAGGGATTTTATCTAAAATTATACACGAAAGCATTTGCTCAAAAGCAAAATTTAAAAAATTGTGACGTACACAGTTTAAGTGATTAAAATTGATGCACGCGGGATATATGTAAAGATTATTTCCAGAATAGAAATCATTATAGACAATAAAATGCACAGTTTTTATTTTATTAATTTTTGTTTATTTCGTAACAATTATAAAGTACAAATTCCATTGACAATTCGTTTTTTTCAATGGAGACAATTCAAATTACTTATTTTTCGTTGCGTTAGTACAATTGATAAAAAAATTACATTTTTATATACAAAATGAGCTTGTTTTTTCTTCAGTAATGTTTTGAATAGTAGTATGTTCTGATGTTGCCTTAGAAGTGCTAGGTTCATTTTGTATTTTATTTGTATTACATCTTAATTTATTTAGCACGTTTAAATGATGTAGGGCACCTATTTGCAAATATGGTTTTATGGAATTTGCACTTCCATGGCCGGTTACTTTGATAAGCCCTTGCTTCTGTATTTTATTCTATATTAAGTTACTGACAGCTGTAGCTCGACTGGAATGATTTTTACAGTTGTTGTATCTAAAGCGATTTTTGCGGCTGAATCCTTTGTCCATTTGGACAGTTCATTTCTTCCAATCGGTGAATTTTTGTACCAATAGGAATTTTCGTACTTATTCCAGTACCTATTGCATATCAGAAATAAACGATTTGTTGTAATATTGGAACCCTTCTTGGACAACAGTTTTTTATATAGCCTTACTGGACATAGATCGGTATTAATTTCATTAGGCGTTAACCATTTAATATCGGCGTATTTCTTGTCACCTTCTTGTGTGATCTTACTGATAACAGGGTTATATTCGAATCATCCTAAAATGGCAAAAAAGACTTAAACAGCCACAAATAAAAAGTGAGCCGTTTCTTACCTGTTGTCTATATTCTGTTATCAATTCCTTATTTAAAGTGATTTGTTACGCAATTTGCGGCTTCTCCGCCTCTCCAAACGAGCTTAACTGCGATAATACGGAAAAAAAATTTTTGGAGTCCTTCAGGAGTATTTTCATTCCATTTATGATCTTCTGAATATAACGCAACTGAAGATGCTTTTCTTTTCGTGATATTTTTCTGTAAATATCTTCTTTTAGCAATTAAATTAAATATCCTTAAATGGATCGAAAATGATGTTGTATTTTAAAAAATACATTTCCTGAAGCATATTTGCAGTTATGTTCCACATGGTTTTATCACATTTTCCTTATAATCTTTACCATCTCTCCGTCTCATATTGAAAGCCCAGTCTTTAAGTACCAGCGCAATGTAGTCTATGGCTGTAGTGGCTTCAAATTGGTACTCTGTTTTATTACAAAAATCATTAAATTGGCCCCATACCGATTTGTGTGTTTTTGTTGTGTTAATAGGAACGCTTCTTAGAATTTCTTTGTCAACTTCGGAAAGTGAAACATTTTCTAAACGAGTACTTTCTTTATTTACTCCCATTTGACGGTGTAAGTAAGTATAAATATCACTGACAATTCATACTATCAGAATTATTAAATCGGTGAGTATCGCATAGTAACGACAGGCCAAAGCTTACTTTACATGTCAAAAATAAGTAAACAGCTATGTGAAAAATAACCGATTATTTTTGCAAAATAATCACTTATTTAAACAAGTTACGTAGTGCAAATTTCATGTTTCCTATTGGTTAGATTTATGATGAGGGAAATAATCATCTTAATTCGTCGAGATTCGTCCAGAAATGCAAAATTTTTTAAATTTTTTTTCCGAAATTGCATCTTTTTTCTTCTTTCATTCATTATTCTCTTCACATTCATCAAATTTAATGTGCCACCTAAAATTTTGAAAATCTTAATAGTCAAATTTGAGAATTCTCCCATTAGTATTTTTTGAATTATCGCGGATATACATACACACATCCACACACGCGCGCGCAAACACACGCACACGCACGCACGCACGAACGCACACACACACACATCCAGGTGTTTCAACCATTGTGTGGACACCCGTATTTCACCGACAAGTGTGGCCCTCGGAGTTGTCATAAGTGTGTGGTTAGATTTTTCTAGCTGTCAAATTTGTTATTTGTTTCAATCTGATACACTCCCTCCATCTATTACTTTTTGGACAAACCGACTTGTGGGGCCGGACCCCACTTTTCTGTGAGGAGCAGGTCAGTACATTATGTGGCCTTATACACATTTACACACACTTATTCCACAATTTTTTTCAAAACATCTACAATTTCTTTAGTACACTATTTATAACTAGAGGTGGCTGGAGTACAGCCACGGTCTTGCGCTGGCGTCACACGTGCCGATTTAGAAGTGATTTACGCTGCAGTCTTATTTGAAAGGTTAATGCGTGAGGTTGTACCTATAAATTATATATAATGTCAAACGCGCCAAAGGGTAAAAAACGACCGTACGCGGACACAGTGAATAAATTTATCGGTGAATTTCCGGATTTATTCTATGACGGATGCAAAATAATTTGTAAAGTTTGCAATCAAGACTTAATGTGCTGGCGCAAAACAGATTGTCGTCGTCATATCAATACCGTGCAACATCAAAATAAAAAAAATGGCATGCCTTTGACAACTCAGTTTATGTTTGATTTATTGTTAATGTTAATAGCCTGTAATATTCCGCTACACATACTGTATAAACAACCATTTCGAGAGTTTTGGAATAAATACAATCCCCAGGTGAACTTACCAAATCGTACATCGTTACGTAGATATATTTCAGCTGTTCGTGAAGACATTGTAAATAGGATTAAATGTGGATTAAAAAATACACGGCTCTGGTTATGTATTGACGAGACGACACATTGTAAAAAAAATTCTATTTTAAATATTATAGTACGTGTACTGAACCCTCTTAAACCAACATTTCCACTTTTACTAGCTAGTAAAAGACTGCGTGTACTGGCGAAATAATTACGCGTGTGGTGTTGGAGAAAAATTTGAACTTTCAACAAGTCAAGTATTGATGTTTGTGACTGATGGTGCCGCGATAATGCGCGTGGTAGGCCGTTCTCTTCAAAGAGACAATTGTAGGTTTTTACATGTCACGTGTAAAGTGCATGCGTTACATCTTGTGGCAGAAACGATTCGAAAATGTTTTCCAGAGGTAGATGCATTAATAGCAAATACAAAAAAGTATTTGTCAAATCTCCTAAACGGCTTCGAGCATTTCACAGACAGTGTTCTGGTATCCCTGAACCACCAGAGCCGATTCTTACACGTTGGGGAACGTGGTTGAAAGCAGCTTTTTATTATGCTGAATATTTTCAACAAATAAAAGCTGTGATACTACAGTTCAACCCTAACGAGGCTGCAGCTATTAGGGAAAGCCAGACAAGCTTTCAAGACGTTTCCCTTGAAACAGATTTAAAAAGTATTAATAACAACTACACGACGCAATAGAAAAATTGCAAAATAGTTCGTTGTCATTAGTGGAATCGCTGCAAATAGTGGATGACGTAAATACACAGCTACAGGCTATAAATGACGCAAAGAATAATCGCGTTAGTGAAAAATTGGAGAGTGTATTACAGAAAGATCCTGATTTTAGTAAATTAACACAAATTTGTGATGGTGCATCTACAACTTCGTTAAGTGAGTTCACAGATTGTTTTAATTATTCCTGTATTACATCCGTAGATGTCGAACGGTCATTTTCAAAATACAAACATATTTTTTCACCAAAGCGAACATCGCTAACGGAGACAGCTGTAGAAACATACCTGATGCTATTATACTATAGATCTTCCCCACTTTGTGATGACGACAACCAAACTACTTCATAAATCTGCTTAAAAGGGTGAGTTTTATAGAAATTTTTTTTAAAATGTAATATTATTGTTAAAATTTATTTCCATTTATTGTACTTATTCAAGTATTATGATATGATGTAAACATATGAGTCATATGACGGCTCTGTCGGCCAGGTGACCTCGGCCAGCTTTATTTATAACTCATGTCATTCAGGGATCATTCATTATGTATTAATTTTTTTTATTTTCAAACTTATATTGTGACCGCAATAATTTGTTTTTCTAGGTTATTTTTTAAGAAGATTCCTGTTTGGCATTTCAATAGTAAAATACATTTTTACCCGTGAGGACAAAGCTTACATAGATCTATAATCTTTGGTGAGGAGGACACATGGATTAATTAAAATAAATTTGAAATGTGTGGACGTGTGTAAGGCCACACAATAGATCCCTTCAGTCTGATATTACACATTCATTTTGAAATTTAAACAATAAACTTAATATACTATAAAGAACAATTGTCAGATTACAAAATTTTTCTTAAAGAAACGTGATATTTACCTTTCGTTAAATAAATTTATAAATCAATCAATTCTAGTATAATGTGATTTACAATACAGAACAGGACATGTATTGTATATGTGCTGACTGAATGGGTATAAACAAGAGCAATATGTATAGGGTGATCAATTTAGGTGGCTGACTGAATTTGTTGGTTTTGTTTTTGAGCTAGGAAGAAAATTCAAACATAAGAGTTCCGAATATGGAAGCAAAAAACAATTGACCATCAAATAAAGCAGGTATGAATAAAGAACTAAAATACGAAAGAAAGTTTTTATCACTCAAAGTGTGAAGGCTAATTAATAGACAATATACAGGGTGATTCAGAATTACCGATCAATACTTCAGGAACTGATATAAACAAAAAATAAAATGGAGTTTGTTATATAGACCACAATCTTCTGCCACATAATAAGGGTGATAGAAGCAACCAAATGGGAACTCACGAAAGTCACTTTTTTAACGATTACTTCTAAACGGCTTGTAATAAATATCAAATTGTAATTTTAGGAAGGAATAAAGGGTAGGAAAACCCCTTTTGAGTGTGTCTCCTGGAACTGACACTAGTTTTTATTTTTTTTGGAGGGTATCCGCCTTTTCTCCCTTATTTTCAATTTTTTAAGATAAAAATCGATAAGAAAAATTTGTCCTAATTAGTTTTAAAAAGGTATTCTTGTGGATACACAGTAAAATGAGCTATTCTGGAGTTAACTGATTTTTTAGTCGAGTATGTTCATCTCAAGAATTTGCATTTTTTTACTTCATAAAAATTAAGACCAACATGATTTGTCATTCTAAAATTTAGAATTATCTCTCTACTGCCATTTAAAAAGAAAGTTGAAGAAATTTAAGCATGAGGAATATGTCTTTTTATTGTATTTTAAAAAAATGTTTCCTAGATCTGAGACTTTTTATTTCATAAATAGTGTTACTATAAAATTGTTTTAAAATAACATTGACCACATAAAAAAATATATATATCAAAAATACATATAATTCAAAAATCAAAGCTGCTCACAACGACCTCCGTCTTCGTCAATGCATAAGTAATGTTATTCTCTCGAATAAATGAACTACTGTTGTAATTTTGCTTGCTTGTTTCTAAGAGTTGTGAACTTCTTCACGATTCTTTCTGTCAATTTCTCAAAAGTATTGATTTCTATGATTGATTGGAAATGACCATAACGAAATATTGGCGGTTTGAGGTCTGGCGAACGTGCAGGCCAGAGATAGATGCATCTGCTTCTCTGCTAGTCCATCTTTCTAAGAAGTGAGCGTGCAGCCACTTTCTGACTATTCTAGTTAAATGAGGAGGAGTGCCATTTTGCATAAAAAAAGTCATTTGTAAATTGGGATATCTGAGAATTTTAAATTAATTATTGTAAAAAAAATAATACACGATTCCATTCAGTGTACCAAAAAAAATGTAATTTCCCACAAAATGATTTCCAAATGTGGCTGTGCTCAGACATTTACTTTAAACGTATACTGATGGTGGGTTATTTTTATTGTCTTGGATTTTCGTTAGTCCAAATATGCTTATTGTGAGAACTAAATTTTACTTGCCTGGTAAACAGAGTATTATCTAGAAAATCTGGAATATCTTGAATTCTTTCACTTATTGTTATATAAAACCCAATACGCCGAGACCTATCTCCTGGTAACTGTTTTAGAACTTGTTGAATATGAAAGGGATATAACTGCTGCTCCTAGGATACTGGTTTGAAAGATTTATATTATGAGAGCTAACTTTCTACTACTAATAGTGGGATCTTCTGATACAAAATCCAATATGTTCTCCTCCACTTCTCCAGTTCTTACATTTCTTGAGTTCCCTATCTTTCACTTCGTGGTTTTACATTGTCCGTTTCGCGAAGTCATTGTTCTGTTCTTAAAAATATTTTTGTTTGGAAGATGTCTGTGAGAAAATTTTTTCTCGTAGCTCCTAGTTACAGCAGAGCCATTACTCATACAATCCTCTAGAGATAAAATCATACCTGTTAATTTCGCCATAGTATACCATACATTTTTACTTACAATTAGACAATACTAGTGCTATACAATTTAAGAAACTATATTGACAATAGATGTTAAATTCAGCCTAACACGATAAATCATGTTATTCTTGAAATGAAAATATGCAAATTCTTCGAATGAACATAACCGAATAAAAAATTAAATAACTCGAGAATGGCTCTTCGTATCGCATTTCAAGAAAAATATTTATATTGAGCCTATTAGATCAAAGGATATTTTGCTTGTCGACTTATATTAATATATTTCATTACTTCTTGTTTAGACAGAAATGACAACAATTATTTATTTTTCTAGTAATCAAATAAATATTTTCAAATTTGGATAATCAACCTTTTTTCCAAATTCAGCTTTGAGACATCTCCGTTGAAGTGTTTAATCTGCATAAGGTTAATCTCAGATTGATTATTTTAATTATCCTACCAGATAATTTCGTCTTATTTTTTATTGTTGAAAAGTGACGCACTCCAGTTATTTTGAAAATATGAACTGAGTGCATAATAAAAATTACACAGTATTAGTCATTTTTACAACTAAGCAATAAAAAAATTGCATATATTTTTTTTTCTACATATTTTATTTGTTCTTTAATTATTTTTCTATTTACATATTCAGTTTCATCATAACAAAATATGAAACCAAATTTTAGAATATTTTTCCATAATTTAAAAATAAAACGACAATATCGAGTGTGACGATTAAAATAGTCAACTAAATATTAAGCTAAACCTAAATAATCACTCTGAAAAATATATCTCAAAACCTGCTTCAGTTTAATTTTAAAAGGCCACACAGTACATTCATTTTAACACACATCTCAGAGAATGGAAATTAGAACCAAACTATGATTTATATAAAGATAATGGTAGGTGGCAGCACCATACAGGGCCCTACAATGTTTGTATTAGTTTGGTTGGAATACACACCAATTTATAAAGTGACTTATGGGGACATTTTCTAAAACACATTTCTTAGGGGTAGGGAGGCATCGTAGAGTCGATTAAAATAGGTTAGCCTTGTGTGGCCGTGTGTATGACCACACAACTCACGAGGGCTACACGTATCATGTTATATTCTGGTGTGTGTCCATACAATGATGGGGAAACCTACGCGCGCGCGCGCGCGCCCACACACACACACGCACGCACGCACGCACACACACACACACACGAATCGACAGACATCATTCGGAAAATAGTCAGAATGGTTTCAGGAGGATTCAAAACATGTATATCAATCAAAAAATCAAAATCCCGATGTCGAAAAAATCATGACTACTATATTTCCTCATATTATTTATCAAGTAAAAACACTAACTGCGTATATTAAATAGCTACCAACAGATTGTTTTTAAACCAATTTGCTTCTAAATAAACTTTTAACGACTATTAACAAAGTTCGTATAAAGCGAGTAATGAATAACGAAACACTTCAAATTCCAGAGACACATACAGTTAATTAAACATCCGACTAAGTTGGGAATTAGTTGAATACCTGCTGATATTTTTATTGCAAAAATCTAGTTTCGTTTGAAACCAACCCCTAGAACTCTACAAATGGAAATGCCGACGAGGACCTGGAAAACAAAGGATTACTCACTGAGTTGATTATTTACATTAACGACCAGATGAATGTATTTTATCAATTATTTTTAACAGATGTCAGTTAATTTGTTTGTATCTACTGGATGCAGGAAGAACGTTGTTTATTTGATAGTATTGATGTGAAGAGAGTGATCGAGTAGTTGTGTTAAAAGAATTCCTAAATTTTATTGAAAAGTCGATGGTAAATTATATTTAAATTATTACAAGCGAGTTAAAGACATTAACAAATTTGTGTTTTACATACTGCACAAATAGTAAGAATTAAAATAAGCTAAATAATTAGTAATAAGTAAATAAAGGCAGTTTCAAGATGTGTTATTATCAATAAGACCAAATATCGCATACAGTACTCGTACCTACTACTATCACTCTTATCAGATGCGCTGAAGTGTGAATTATTGTTGATCACCTAGATCGAGAACACATTAGTAAACTCGCTGTAGATGGGATGTTAACGTGAGAGAAAGAATGAGCGACGCTGATTATGAAACTCTAAACCCGGAAAATGTCACAATTGGGGACGTTTTCAAACTCCTGATTGGCATAAAAAAGAATATAAATCAGTTTCGCAATACAACGCAGGAATCAGAAAATAAAGTTGCATTATTAGAGGCTGAAAATAAAAATGTAAAAACTAAATTGCTAAATATTGAGAGAACAATCAAGAAAAACAATATTATAATTTATGGACTACTCATAGAAAAATCCAGTGTTATTCAAATAATTAACACCAAATTAAATGTTACATTAAATGAAAATGAAATGATATAAATAATTGCTACCGGAACAAAAATTTAAATATTGAACCCGTCATTCTGAAGCTGATATCATATATTAAAAAAACCGAAATATTTAAAAATGTATATAAATTAAAAACCTCAGGTATAGGATTCACAGATGATTTATGTTACGAAGATAGACAGTATAGAAAACAACTTGTGAAGCATCTAAAGTTAGCAAAAAAATCAAGAACTGAATGCAAAAATTGTCAAAAATAAACTAATCATAGATGTGAGGCTTTTACAATATCGGATCTTGAAAAATTACATATAAACGAAGTAAGTGGGCGAGGAAAAACAACAAAAAGGAATAAAGCGAACTTCCCTCTAAAGAAACACCCTCGGAGTCAAATGAACACATTTTCATACAAAGTACCAGTGATAATAGCAACAGTGATAATCAGGATAAGAAAATAACAACAAAAAAGGAATAATAAAATATCAGCCCCCTCAGACAGACTTACCAGAAAACAAATAATGAATAAAATTAATTCTAAATAATAAATATGTGCATATTATATAAGTAGATTAGTAAATTACTAGATTAGATATAAGTTATTACTTTTAATTTAATTATATAAATATTTGTCAAATATTGCACTTCATATGCAATATTTGACTTCACACATTAATTTAAATAATTTCATTTCTATAGTATATATTTAATATGAATAAATAGTATATCCAGCTACTAAATTTAGCTATTATATAATTAGTTCTAAATATGGAAAAGTATGGATGCTTATATAAGAGACTATACACCTACAAAAATAGATGCATTTATTGCAGATAATATAAATAACTGTAAAAACATTCTTAATAAAAATGAAAGTATAAATAATTTTAAACTTTTTTATAACAATATAAGAAGTATATCAAAAAAATATTGATGAATTAAAACTAGTTCTAACTGATTTCAACTACATGTTTGATTGTATAGTTCTAACAGAGACGTTCAAAGTATACAGTACGGAGCTATTTAATATTCCTGGATACGATTTAATTTACAATGAGGGAGAAATAAATAAGAACGATGGGGTTATTATTTATATAAAAAGTCAATTTAACTATAGTTTTGAGATATTTAATTTAGGATAAAAGCAATACAGTTAGATATTTTACTTTATAATAAGAATATACAGAATATAGCTATATACAGACCTCCCCCACTATACCTTTTCGATTTCAATATTCAACTGACTAATTATCTAAAATCAAACAAAAAACACAGTGATATTTCATTAATTTGGATATTCCTGATGATTCGGAATACAGTCACGAATATTTAAATATATTGGCCGAGCAAGGTACATATCCACAATAAATACATATACTAGAGTTCAGAAAAATAGTAAATCTTGTTTGGATCACATGTTTTTAAAAACAAATTTTCCACATGAACATTTTATATCGGTAGTGTTACAAATTGAAATCACAGATCATTATCCTGTTATAATTCAAGGTACATATCCACAATAAATACATATACTAGAGTTCAGAAAAATAGTAAATCTTGTTTGGATTATATATTTTTAAAAACAAATTTTCCACACGAACATTTTATACCGGTAGTGTTACAGATTGAAATCACAGATCATTATCCTGTTATAATTCAATTTACCTCTCCGTTCGAACCTGAAACAAATAGAAAAAAATTCATTATTAGAAATAAACCTTATATAAACTATAATAAATTAAATGGTACATTGCGTAATGCAACTTGGATGGACGTATATATGGAAAAAAATATCGATAAAGCTGTTGATATATTTGTGTATAAATTAAGAGAAAAAAATAAATATATGTACGAAGCATATTAAAATAAAAAAACTTGATGTTAAAAAGAATCCATGGGTTACAGCTGGCTTATTAAAATCTATAAATACAAGACATGATCTATACAAAAAAGCACAAAAAATCCGAATAATGAAGATGTTTTAAACGAGTACAAATCATATAGAAATAAATTAAAAGGACTAATCGATAAGGCTAAAATAAATTATTATAAAATACAAATAGATTAAAATAAAAATAGTTCCCAAAATATGTGGAAATGTGTTAGGGACATTCAAAACCCTAATCATAATCAAAAGTCGGAAATAAAAACCATTAATAACGGAAGTGGCATTATTATAACGGATAAAAAAAGAAATTGCAAATACGTTCTGTAAATATTTTTCTGAAATTGAGCAGAATTTGGCAAATAAAATAAAAATAGGAACAAAAATGAATTTACCAAAAACTGTACTCTCTAATTCTATATATTTCTCCCACACTAACGAGGAAGAAGTGGCAAACACTATAAATGAACTGAAGTCAAAGAAATCTCCAGGAATAGATACACTTAGAGTAGAAACAATAAAAAATATAGGTGAACATATAGTAAAACCCATTACGTATATCATAAATAGCTCCTTGGATTCAGGAATCTTTCCTTCTGCATTTAAAATTGCCGTGATAAAGCCTTTGCATAAATCGGGTGACAAAATCAGTGTCGAAAATTACAGACCCATATCGTTGTTATCAAATCTGGCGAAAATTTTTGAAAATATATTAAAAAAAGGATAACCGAATTTATGAACAAATATAAAGTAATTTCTGATCAGCAATATGGGTTTAGACAAGCTATATCGACACTGGATGCTACAGCGGAGCTCACAGCGAAAATTTATAAAACTATGGATGAAAATGAGCAAGCATTATGCATCTTTGTCGATCTAGCAAAAGCGTTTGATACCGTGAGTCACTCGAATTTATTGAACACATTAGAATGTCTTGGTTTTCGAGGAGCTGCATATAATATTATGAAAAGCTATCTAATGAATCGGGAGCAATGTGTGCTGATAATGTTTATAGTGATAAAAAACTGTGTGTTATATGGTCCCACATTGGATGGTGTTAGGACCAATTTTATTTACTTTATATGTAAATGATCTGTTTAAATTGAATATAATAAGTTTCACTGACGACACAGCAGTTTTTTATAAGAATATTTCCTGGATGAGCTTGAAAAGTGACGTAGAAAATGATTTTGGAACCATAGTAGAATTTTTTAAATCTAAATTACTTACCACAAATGCTAAGAAAACGCATTTTCTGCCCTTTACTTGCTTCTCCAATATATTGTCATCCTTTGACAACTTGAAATAAAATGCAGTAATGAACAGATGGAAATAACTTCTGCTAAAAACATTAAATATTTAGGCATAATAATCGATCATCACTTAAGATGGAATTTCCAAACAAATAACCTCATAATAAATTTACATTGTCTTATCTAAATTTATATATCTAAAATTTTTTTTCTATATTTCACTTAAAAATAATGTACTACTCTTGTACAATCTCATCTAACATATGGAATTATTGCTTGGGGAGGGGTAACGAATTTTTATCTTGAAAAATTAGAAACAATGCAAAAATGGCTTCTTAAAATAATTTATGGTAAATGTAGCACTTATCCAAGCAATAATTTATACAATGAGAGTAGTATTTTTGACTGCCAAAATCTGCTAATACATCAGCACATAAAAATAGGATAAATTTAAAGAATATTGAACACGGCTATAGTACAATTTACAAAGAAAACTCTAACATTATCCCACGTCAATTGGACAAAGGTGTCACGTATATTTATGTCCAAAACTATACAATCAACTTCCTGTACATATCAAAATTATATCGTCTTTAAAATTATATAAAAAACAAGTTAATAAATGGATTAGAGGACAACCTAGATTCATCAATATATTGACATAAAAAATACTTATCATTTGAATTAGAACATCTTTACTATTATGTATCTGTATGATATTACATTATTATTAATGAAAAAAAATAATAATAAATAAATTTATCTCCTATGTAAGCATCACATTCATAAGTATCATATGTGTGAGTGTGTAGAGTGTGTATGTGCGTGAGTGTGTGTGCGTATATATATATATATATATATATATATATATATATATATATATATATATATATATATATATATATATATATATATATATATATATATATATATATATATATATATATATATATATATATATATATATATATATATATATATATATATATATATATATATATATATATATATATATATATATATATATATATATATATATATATATATTATTTTCAGGTTTTCGCGGGTGGTGAATGTTAAATTCGTTTTCCGGGTATACTCCCGCGTAGGTGATAGGCCCCGAGAGGGACCGTGGTTGTCTGAACGACGTTTCGGCAGAATCTCATCTGCCATCTTCAGGTTCTAACAGATAACTGCTTACTGCGGTTCAGTTCGAGTAACCAGAAGCCGCAGTAAGCAGTTATCTGTTAGAACCTGAAGATGGCAGATGAGATTCTGCCGAACCGTCGCCCAGACTAACCACGGTCCCTCTCGGGGCCTATCACCTACGCGGGAGTATACCCGGAAAACGAATTTAAATATATATATATATATATATATATATATATATATATATATATATATATATATATATATATATATATATATATTGTGGTATTTTAATCCTATATTTTATTTTACCTTTAATAAATTCAATTTCACAATTTAAGTATGCTGAGCGCCAACCAAATTAATACATTAACTTGGATTTTTAGATTGAAATACTTTGAACATGAAACACTTATCTCAAAGAGCAAGTTCTAGGGTATTATTATTAAATTGAGGCCAAGATTAATACCAAATGATCATATAATGTTTTTTTTAACTTTTACAAATATTTAACAATCTGTCTTCTTAAGTTTAATAACGTTCTGACATTGATTTTAAATAGAGTTTATCACATACCAAGTTCCTTATAACACTTATGCACAAATCACACCAACTCCGTCTCCTTCGTTCACCCTTGAAATTGTCCTCTTCTCGTATTCTCCAAACTTTGATTATTTTCTTAAATTTAAATTCTCCCCATCTGACATTGATTTTGACATTTCACTTTCCAATATTCATTTCTTCATAAACCACAGATTTTCTACAGGTTTTCTA
>JANEYF010002323.1:85000-132742 GCA_029963845.1 Rhamnusium bicolor
GTTAAGCATTGATTTGCCATTTGTATTGTTATTTATATACAGTGTTCCCCAAATGAAACCCTCAGACTACTTATTGAAAGACTACAAAATTACAATTTTGTAAACGGGACCTTGGGAACAACTTCAGTAGTTATAGTTTTATAGTAAAGTAGATAAAATGGACGCCGACGCTGCACAGTGGTAAAAAATGCTCAGAAGTTCAAAGTGATATAACAATTTCTTCATGATAGGAGTGCCAAATTTTAACATTTTTGGTTAGTATGGTGAATTCTCAAAATCATGTCGTATTTTGGGGTCCCGTTCTATGAAATGATATATTGAACACCAATATTTTATTAGGAAAAAGAAATATGAAATATGAAGCAAAAACAAAATTGCCCAGGCCGATAACTGAGAAACAAGAAACGATACTGAATTTTCATAAAGGCCAGAGTAAATACCTAGATACTCCCAGTGGCTACATATTGATATTAAAATGTCTAGAGATAATTTTCGAACTTTTAAAACATGATATTCTAATAGTACATTAAATTTAAAGACTTCTTTGTGGTTCATACAATTTCATTTAAATGGATAATTAAATTAAGGCAATATTTAAAAACAAAAATAATTATATATGGATCTATGGTTTACAAATTCATTTAAATCAAAGTCTAGCAATACACTTAGTGACTCAGTGCTTACGTTAGGCTTGAGATCAAGGAATCCGGGTTCGAATTCTGGCTAGGGCATGGATGTACAACGTTTTTAAAATAGCGAGCTAGGGTTTTGTTGTGTGACAGAGCACGGTTAGTCATTATCTATCTGTCCTGAGCTCGAGTCTCAGCTGCGTCATGTGCCAAATATCAGAGGGAATGGGTGTTGTGTGTGCGTATCCGAATCCATATTTCGCTTTCTAAATGAGATATTTTTTAATAAGTCGAGAACTGAGAAATATCGAAATAAAACAACTATGTATTTGAACAGTACTTTTAATGATAATAATTTTCATTCCATTTTTGGGACTAGTAGGAATCGGGTATAAGTTATGCCAGTGAATTAATAAAAATATTAGGCTTTTCTTTAAATCTACATTCTATTTGAAACAAAAAAAGTTTCTTACTTTTTTTCGTAGCAGCATTTTATCATATAATTGTTTTTTGAAAAACCCACCTCTCTGAATTTGTTCATGATTAGTTATAGTAGTTATTATTTCGCTATTTAACAAAATGAAATAGTCATTGTCGTCTACCTAGAAGTTAGTCCAATTGATATATATTGTTTTAATTATTTTTCTAAATACCATATAAAATTATAAAACCAAATAACATTAATTTATTTGGGCTTGAAACATGAGTGAAATAACGTAAATAGTTTTCAAACTTAAAAGTGTAAACCCTCAACTTCAGTGCATTTTCTACATCTTCTAATTCTTCTAAAATTAAGTTCTCTCTAGTTTGTACTGGAAATAAATATAATGCTTCCTTAAGGTAACCCCAAATACAGTAATTCAAATTATTAAGATCCGGAGATCATGGTGGCCACTGTATTGGACCCACAACCGGGATCAATTCTTGATTATTATCGTTGTCTAAATGGCCAATCCACTTTTGTGGATAGTTATTATCCAACTAATTTTTACAATTTTATCACTATGTGTTGGAGAGCCATCCATTTGTATCCAACTATTTGCATTTCGAGGTAATCGTCTTGTTTTAATAAAATTAAGCAATAATGCAGAATTTAATCTAGGATATAAAAAATGTGGACCACAAAAAATGTAATCAATTCGGTTGTTTGAGAAACCCCACATTTTTGGCAAATGGAGTTTTCAATGAATATCAACCTTTTACTTGTAGCCCCATATTCTCAAGAGAAATCACACATGTCTAGTGTAACCTGCAGTGGTAGCTATATTTTGAAATTTTCGTTTAATTAAGAAACCTCACATGTCCTGGACAAATGGGCTTTCTCAAATAATCAAATTATATATGGCATGATATTGATACTGCACAGAAAGTGTTATTGTGTGTGTTTCAGTTTAGTTAGTTATTAAAATGTCTTCCACCGATGAAGAAGTAGGTATAGATAATATTCAAATTAAAAGAAAGAAATGGCTTAAACAAATCACCTATAAGTGTGATGTGATAAAGAAAGCGCGAGTTTAGGGCAGCGAATACCGAAATTATAAAGAAAATATAATAAATGCTCGGACAACAGGGGATCCCTGCCGGTAAATTAATACTTAATCTCTATTGTGATAGATTTAAATAGATCGTTTCTTTTAAATGCAAGGCTCAGTGTTTTATAAAAATTCCAGAGGGTGACCGCAATGAAATATTTAGAAAATGTCAGTAGTTAAACAGTGGGGCTACTAGGCCACTTTTCCTATGTAGTTTTCTTATGGGAAAAAATCACGATTTTTTTGGTAACAAAGAAAATACGTGGGCTCTTATGGGACTACGGCACAACCCCAAACTTCAACATCGATTTTGATTTAGTCCTAGGGAAGGGGGCCCCGAGGTCATGAACGTTGGCGGTCGTTGAACCTGGGACCTAGATGTTAGTATCGGGGTAGGGGGGAGTTCGAAGCCAATGGCGTAGGGCTAATATTATAGGCTTATATCTAAGATTGTAACCAAGACGGTGGAGATAAGAGACTTAGATCTGGGGTTAAAAAATGACTGCTAGTGGTAGGTGCGACGAATGAGAGTTTTTGAAAAATGTAATTAATTATAGGTCAAAGCAATAAGATGGCTGCTATATTCTTAAGCCTGCAGGTTAAGATAGGCTCTATTTAAAAAATTATTTTATTATTTTATATAAGTTTCCAGGAATTTGTTAAAGCACGACCAATGAGAAAGTTTAAAAAGTAATTAATTAAAAGTCAAAAGATGGCTGCCTGAGGTGTAGCTATTGGATGTCTCGACCAATGAGAGAGTTAAAAAGTAAATAATTATATGTCACACAATAAGATACAGCTATATTCTTGAATCTATAGGTTAAGACAGGCCAGAACTTGTCGCTTTAAATATATAGGATGGTGTTATATGTCTTTCTAGTTAAAATTATTTTATATGTAGACGGACCTAGAGACAGCTCAGAGGCTAATGGTATAGGACGTAGATTTTCGGATGAGAGAGGAGGTCAGAGGCTTTTGGCCAATAGCATAGGACTTTTGATTTTTGGTATCGACGGATGAGATTTTGATCAATACTATAGACTTGTATCTAATATAATAGCCAAGAGGAGGGCTAAGAGATATAGATCTAGGGTAAAAAAAATTGTTGCTAAAGACGTAGCTAGTAGTAGTAACCAACGAGAACGCTTAAAAAAGTAATTAATTAATTAGATGACAAAAGCAATAAATAATAAGAACAAAGGTAATCGATAAATGTATAGCTATTGAATGTTTTATACAAGCTCGACCAATGAGAGAGCTAAAAAGTAATTAATTGTATATCAACGCAGGAAGATGGCTGCTATATTCTTAAATCCGTATGTTAAGAATGGCTAGGACTTATCGCTCTAAATATATGGGATGAAATCCTATGTCTTTCTAGTTAAAATTATTTTATGTTTCCAGGAATTTGGTAATTTTTTTTGCTACAAGCTCGGTCAATTAATTATACGTCTAGGTAATAAATAATAAATAAAATAAGCTAAAATCTAATATACTAGAGTGAGACACCATGCCTAGGTAATAAAAAATCAAAGATGACTATTTGTTTTCCAGTTACTACAATTAAAGTATATATTTTTTAATAAAAGTTTCTTTCGGTTAACAAAAGCGCATGGAATCATATGTTTTGAATGGATATACTGATCTAGAATGATAATTTATTTATTGTTGAAACGCATATAAAAATAAAAATATAATAGAGCAATTGCGATTGGGACAATAATAATTATAAGAATGGTCCATATGGCTGTATTGTTTGCAGAACTGTGCGAGATGTCTTCTAGTTTATGGATTTGCATCTTGTGCATTTCCTGTTTGAATCTAATTATTTCATTTAACTTGATATTTTTAATAATATAGGTTTGAGGGTCTGTCTGTCTGTGTTGTGATTAAGTTCGGGTAAAGCAAATTGGTTTTGGGAATTCTTAGTTTGAAAATTCCTAAATGTTTTGCCATTTACGCTGATTGAGCAGTTTTGTGGTATTGTAATTAAATAAGATTTGGATATTTCCAAATTTCCAATTTTGAAATAGTCAGCTTATTGGTTGGTATGACACTTAGATGCGCTTCGTTAATTGTTTCTGTGATTGGCTCATCTAGGTATGTAGTAGTGAGGGGGCACATTTGTTTGCCTCCGTTTAATATTTGTGATATACAATCGGGTTCCGTTGGCGATTGATTGGTATGATATATACACATACTTTCTATTTTGCTACATTCAGTGTTTTCGTATATAAAATGAGTTGAGTTTTTCAGGAGATAGGATTTCTTCGGAATTAGTGTAAGATTTTTGTCGGGTATAGGATATATGTAAATGGAATAAATCGTATATGGTGGGATTAATTAAAGGAAAATGTATGGAAAATATTATTTTATCGTCTTGATAGAATATTTGAGCAGTTGCTAACTCGTAAAATGATTGAATATTCTTGAAATTTGACAATTTAGTCTAATCATTGAGTTTGGTAATTTCTTTGACAAATGTTTTCATTGTTTTGACTGGTATTATCCTTGTCTGCAGAGTGTGTAACCTGACAAATAGTATTGCATTTTCAATATTATCTAATAATGATATTAAGTTTCTACATGTTAATATTATCAGATCGATAGTACTTTGCAACGATACGAAGCCATGAATTGTTTTTTATTTCGTGCGCTACCGTTTCTAAGCGGCTTTTTTTTATATTTTCATTCTCGGCTAATGTGGTCAAGGTGTTGTTATATTTTTGTGTTAGCAGTTTAGTTAATGTTAATTGTTTTGTCATATCGTGGTTCAGTAATTTCTGGTTTTTATCTAGTGTTATTATGGCATTATTGTAGTATTCACCGTCTAATGCATCGAAAGTGCCGAAAAGCCATTTATGGGCTTTGTCAATTATGTTAGTGAGTCCTCGTTTTAATCTGTAGTTGGGTTTGATATTGATTAATTTGTTATTTATTTCTGTCATCAAATATTTAGCATGGTTGACAAGGTTTCGAGCTATGTGAGTTTGACTTAGAGTAGTGACAGATTCAATAAAAATAGGAAGGTTATTAATATGATCGTTAAGATTGGAAACTAGAATTTCTAGCTGACTAATATTAATAAAATGAATGAATGTGTGTTGAGTATTTGTTATATAGGCTTTACCTAAAGGGAATGGTAGTATGGGATTAAGTATTTCCTCTAGTCTTAGTTCTTGCCCGATAGTTGCTGGGACCAGGAGTGCTATCGTTATTATCTACAGCAGCATCTGCAACAATAGTTTTTGATATTATACGTCGTTGAGGTTTTATTTTTGATTTATGGTACGCTCCTTTTTGCATTAGGACTTTTGTTTCTGTTGTGGATTTTGGCAATATTTTTAAAATTTAGGTTTTATTTTATTCGTATTTTGAATGGGAATGTATGTATCTTTATTTACATCAATATTATTAGGATCATTTTTATTCGCATTTACTATAGTAAGATCTTTTGCTTTGGAATTATTTAGTTTAACTATTTCGTGTATAGCCTGCATGTCGTGTTCATGATTTTCAATATCTGTTTCTACTATACGGCTATCTGTTATGTCACATGGGTCAATGTGGTCAGTGTTACCTTTAATTATTGAAAATGGTGTGAACGTAGTTACTGAGTGTATGGAATTATTATAACCTATAATTGCATACTTCATTTGAATTTTTTTATCCGTTTTTGCATCAGCTAATTCTAAACACCTTAATTCGTCTAACAGAGTTGAGTGAAATCGTTCGACTGGACTATTACTGTTTGAATTTCTAGCGGTGGTATAATGTACATCTATTTTATGTTTCATGCAGAAGTTTTCGAAAAGGTTATTTTTAAACTCGGTTCCCTGGTCGCACGTTATTTTGTAGGGTATACCGAAATGCGAGATAAAATTAAGGAGACTATTTAGAATATCTACTGCATTGATTTGTGTTGGATATGCTTGTCCGATTCTTGAGAAGCTATCTAAGATGGTTAAGAAATAGTGACTTTTGATATGAAAGGTGTCTATATAAATGTGTTCGAATGATTTAGGTCCTTGTGGCGTTGGTTTGAATTTAATAACATTAGGATGACGTTCATATTTTGACGTTCGACATATGTGACAAGTATTAGTTAGTGACGTCGTCCCCTAAATTTGGCCAATAGTATGTTTTTTGCAATGAAGCTTTTGTTTCCGTAATTCCTTTGTGACATGTTTTACCTTCATGATGATACTTAATTTTTTCGTTACGTTCATTTTCATCTTCGATGTCTTTTAACATAGAATTACATTGTATCAATTTGAAAGCTGAGTTTTTGAAGAAATCTTGAATAAGGTTAATTACAATTTCTGAAAAAATTATTACTAAAAAATAGTGCGTAAGTCTTTTTTGGTTCGAGGTAGTTTTTTTCCGTGTTTATTAAGTGTTCGTCAATATTTACTTTAGGAATTGTGATATACAATCTATTCTTGGGGTTCTTATCTTTAAAAAGTTCAGTTTTCCTAACGGATGGTCTTGTGGCGTCTTGACTTAAGAAAAATATTACTTGGTTACGGTATTGGTTAAGAGGTTGTTCTGATATTGGACATGTTAGAATAGGGCTTTCGTAAGATGAGTGTAGATTGTCGTTTTCGGATATTTCTTTATCAGGTAGCAGGCTAACGTCTAAATTATTTGCCAATGCGAAAAGGCAGTTTTTAAAAAACAATAAAATCATTCACAAAAATATAAAGTTTACAAAATATGTATAAACCACAACTAATAGTATTATTGCTACTAAAATCAGAGACCAAATGCCCCGCTTGAGGCGTTTGTAGTGTATTTATGGAGTTAGTAGGTCACGTGGTGCCGCTATCAGTACATGAAGTCTTATCAGTAGAGCTGTCCGATGTGCCTGGAGTACAGCCACGGTCTTGCGCTGTCGTCACACGTGCCGATTTAGAAGTGATTTACGCTGCAGTTTTATTTGAAAGGTTAATGCGTGAGGCTGTACCTATAAATTATACATAATGTCAAACGCGCCAAAGGGTAAAAAACGACCGTACGCGGACACAGTGAATAAATTTATGCAAAATAATTTGTAAAGTTTGCAATCAAGACTTAATGTGCTGGCACAAAACAGATTGTCGTCGTCATATCAATACCGTGCAACATCAAAATAAAAAAATGGCATGCCTTTGACAACTCAGTTTATGTTTGATTTATTGTTAATGTTAATAGCCTGTAATATTCCGCTACACATACTGGATAAACAACCATTTCGGGAGTTTTGGAATAAATACAATCCCCAGGTGAACTTACCAAGTCGTACATCGTTATGTAGATATATTCCAGCTGTTCGTGAAGACATTGTAAATAGGATTAAATGTGGATTAAAAAATACACGGCTCTGGTTATGTATGGACGAGACGACAGATTGTAAAAAAAATTCTATTTTAAGTATTATAGTACGTGTACTGGACCCTCTTAAACCAACATTTCCACGGCTCTTTATTATGCTGAATATTTTCAACAAATAAAAGCTGTGATACTACAGTCCAACCCTAACGAGGCTGCAGCTATAAGGGAAAGCCAGACAAGCTTTCAAGGCGTTTCCCTTGAAACAGATTTAAAAAGTATTAATAACAATTATAGGGGACTACACAACGCAATAGAAAAATTGCAAAATAGTTCGTTGTCGTTAGTGGAATCGCTGCAAATAGTGGACGACGTAAAAACACAGCTACAGGCTATAAATGACGCAAAAAATAATCGCGTTAGTGAAAAATTCGAGTGTATTACAGAAAGATCCTGATTTTAGCAAATTAAGACAAATTTGTGATGGTGCATCTACAACTTCGTTAAGTGAGTTCACAGATTGTTTTACTTATGCCTGTATTACATCCGTAGATGTCGAACGGTCATTTTCAAAATACAAACATATTTTTTCACCAAAGCGAACATCGCTGACAGAGACAGCTGTAGAAACATACCTGATGCTATTATACTATAGATCTTCCCACTTTGTGATGACGACAACCAAACTACTTCATAAATCTGCTTAAAAAGGGTGAGTTTTATACAAATTTTTATAAAATGTAACATTATTGTTAAAATTTATTTCCATTTACTGTACTTATTCAAGTAATATGATATGATGTAAATATATGAGTCATATGACGGCTCTGTCGGCCAGGTGACCTCGGACAGCTCTACTTATCAGTGCAGGAGGTTTGTTGTGTGTACATAACTCGCAAGTTATTGTGGATTTCCTTTTGCTGACTGGACACTGGTCTCTGAAGACATGGGATAGTAGTATTAGACAAAGGTTTTTATCAGAGATCTTTGATGCTGGTAATATACATTTCCTCTTGATACGTTTTGAAGGAAACAGTTTTGATATTATGTTCTTGTACATCCAAGACTTATTTGCATTCACAGTGTTCTTAGCATCATATTTTCTTTTACGGCCATTAGTCAAAATTAGAATCTGTTTGTAGTTCAATAAATCATCATTATTAAAATACTTGATGGATGATGTTTATTTAATAATTCTTTCAAACCATCGCTTAGCTGAAATTGTTTTTCGCCAAACGATAAGGAGACATCAGTAAATTGTACAGGCACGTTTCCAACAATGAAGCCATTATCATATCAAATTCCAGACACATCGTTTTTCTATGTGTCAACATGGTGGCTATTTTTTTCTAACTTAGCAAGATAACCTTCCATAACTTATATTTATACGTTTTTCTATATACCAGGACATACCGAGACATACCGAGACATACCGGGACATACTGAGGCATACCGGGACATACTGAACCGAGACATACCGAAACATACCGAGACATACCGGGACATACTGAACAGGTGCATAAAGCATTAAAATACGGTCGATATTGTTATTAATATTATTACAATTATTAGGTAAATACTGTTGAAGTCATTATCTAGCACATCGCTTTATATATTCATTACAACCATAACCCAAACAGCTGATTGTTATGATCAAGCGAGTACGATTTGTCAAAATATATTATTGTATTGTGTATTGATCTTTTTTAATAAAGAACTTGATCAATTAAAAATTTACAAAAAATGTCATTACACATACAATAATACATTTTAACAAATGGTATTCGCTTGATCATAACAATCAGCTGTTTGGGTTATGGTGTGTAGTGAATATTTATATATTAGTCATTATCTAGCACATCGCTTTAAAGTGATGTGCTAGATAATGACTTCAACAATATTTACCTAATAATTATAATAATATTAATAACACTATCGACCGTATTTTAATGCATTATGCACCTGTTCAGTATATTCCGGTATGTCTCAGTATGTTTCGGTATGTCTTGGTTCAGTATATCCCCGTATGTCCCCGTATGTCTCAGTATGTCTCAGTATGTATCGGTTGGTGAAAAACAATTTCAGCTAAGCGATGGTTGGAAAGAATCGTTAAATAAACATCATCCATCAAGTATTTTTAATAATGAAGAATCCATTCTCTAATAACTCCGGCTACCATCGGTCGGTCCATAGAACCAGTGCTTCCCTGGGATTATTAAAAAAAAACACATAAATAGAACCTAATTATTATTTATCACATATATTAATCATTAAAATTTACTTTTACCCAATTTCAATAGATACGGCCCTGCTTTTCTGCAGCTGAGATAATGTTGCACGCTAAAACCGTAACGATGACGCACTCGATTAATCGAGCCAACACGAACTCGCGCAACTTCGATATATGTAAGCAGAGACAACTGTCTCTGGTAAGTAGGTAACTTATTGAAATGCATCCCATCCCGACTTCATAATCTTGATATCTGAGCTGTATAGCATCGTAATACGTTTTATTTTATAGATTTTAATCTCGATTTTAATATCGATTTTAATATTATACTTAATATTAATCTTCCTAGTATTATTCTCAGATTTTTGTGCTATATTTGTAAAAAATTTTTTGGTGTTTCTAAACCTGTGGTGCGGCGCCAAGTAATTTTTAAAACGTTGAATATTAGTGCGCGTGTACGCAGATTTAGAATTACTTATTAAATTTGGAAGCTGGTTCTAGCACTGTGGAAAATATTATTTGCGTTTGTGTGGTGTGCAATTTGTTGAAAAGGGATTTTCAACATATTCGTTTCAAGATAAACTGGATATTATTAGAAATGGGAAACCAACAACTGATTTAAAATTCTTAAAAACGAAAGTTAAATCATGCTATAGGTACTTTAATATTGAAGTGTACAGTGCTAATCATTGGTTAAGGGGGTTGTGAAAATTTGTGTAAATTGTTTTGTTGGCCATGTGTACTGTTCACAAATGAAAAAGGTGTTTGGAATAAAAATGGCTTTTCAGATTTAAACAACATTCACAAAGTGACAAAAAGGCATGGTAAGTGTGAAACTCATTTGGGAGCGGTGCTAAAAGAATAAACATTTGGAAAATCACGAATTGAGCATTCATTAGATCAGCAGTTGAAAGAAAGTGTTAAAAGGACTTATTGATATTGTTTGTTTTCTCGACGAAAATGAACTTAGTTTTAGAGGTCATACTGAATCTCGAAGCGTTGCTAATAGGGGCAATTTTATCAATTTAGTTGATTTATTAGCAAAATACGATACAATTTTAAGTAACCATCTGGAACACTCCACGATATTTCGCGGTACATCAAATCATATTCAAAATGATTTGATTCAGTCGATAAGCAATATTGTTTTAGAAAAGATCAAGCAAGAAATAAAAAAGCTCCTTTTTGTTGCAGTTATGTTAGATGAAACAACCGATATTACGAATATTAGTCAGTTGTCAATCGTAGTACGCTACATAAATCCAAATGGGAAATTCCAAGAGCACTTTTTTAGGATTTTTAGACGTAGCAACGTCATGAACGGCCGCAGCTTTATATACTATAGTTTGTCAGATAGTCGATGATCTACAGTGTGGTGCCAAACTTATCGCCCAAAGTTATGATGGGGCCGCTGTAATGGTTGGTGAATTGGGGGGCCTGCAGGCCAAAGTAAAAAGAGACTTTTCAGAATGCAATATTTGTACATTGTTTTGCGCATCGATTAAATTTAGTTCTAGCTCAATCTGCAGCGTGTCTTAAAGAGTGCAAAGTGTTTTTTTCAAGTATTAGTGGAATGGCTGCCTTTTTTTTCAAAATCATCAAAACGGACACGAGAATAAAAACTTTTTTCAAGAAATTTAACCAGTGAAGAGCGGCTTTCAAAATTGTCCCTGTTAACAATAGAAAGTGACTTTGTGAAGATGTCCAAAAATTCAAACTTTTACGACGAAGTTATTTCCGACATCGCAAAAAAAGGAGAGGCGGATTAAACTACATTGTAAATAGGTAGGTATGTGCATGTTAACTACTTAACAAACTCTCTATTTCGCTGCGGGTTCAATCCTCGCCACCGGCGCTGGCAATGTCGGTGGATATGGTTGTGTGTCTGCGTTTTTTTCATAAGTGTAACCCTCGCCCGTGCAGCTTCGGCTTTGGAATCGGGGGTTGTCTAATTTTTGTGGTGTTTTTATGTTTTATGTTTATTGAGGAGTGGCGATCCTACAAGTGTACTTTTTTCTAGATATCATAACTTTGCAGCTTTCGACATTTGTTTTAAAATGAGTATACGGAAGCCACGTCCCTTTTCTTAAAATAATTTTTTGCCTCGCTTCGTTCGGGGGCCTCGCGCTACCCATCACTCTATATCACAAACTGCTTCCCCTATATCAAAACTCACCGCACGCCCCTGGAAAATATTCAGTACTTAATCACTAGTCACTAATTGTATAGTTAACAGTCAATTTGATTTAATAATGTATGATGTATAAATTGATCTATTTACGTGAAAGTAAAACCTTCATTTCTTATTAGGAAATATAAGAAATGATAAAACTTCATTATTTAAGTGATACAGAACCTGCATAGGTGTGTAAAACTAATGAAGAACGCCACCTTAAGGGTGTTTAATATCGCGCATTACAATTACCTAAAATTTAAATTAGGTAACTAAATTGCATTCCAAGTACAGAGACGATAAAAGTTCTGCAAACCTGTTTGAAAATATTTGCTGTACGAAACGGTTATAATCATTTTCTATAATTTTGGTAGAAAATATGCCTTTAAACTAATGTAAGAGTCAAAAATTATTCAGCTAAATAAAATAATCATACAGATACATTTCTGAAAATTAAAAAGTTGACCAGTCGGTGTGGGCGGACAACAATTTTAGCCGCATTCTCCTGCTTAATAGAACCGAGTCGTAACATCAACAAACCAATGTAAACACGTAGGGTTGTAAGAGTTTTACTAAGAATAAGGTCAAAGTCATAGTCATTATATCACTTTTCACCTAAAGCATCTTGAGTTATATTTCGTTGGGAGAGCACAAGTTATCGTTTGGCTATCTCCGTCAAACTTGCATGCTTGGACAACGAACTCACTCAATGTAAATCATATAAATACGCGAGATTTCATACGATCTGAATCACATCTCCTGACAGCCCCAAGCTATACGCTTTGGTTCTACGGAATCGGGTACGAAGAGATTATCCAGCTCTCCGTGGCAGAATCGTGTCACATGTCTGACAACCCCAAGCTTTACGCTTTAATTCTACGGAATCGGGTACGAAGAGATTGTACGACTCTCTGTGAATAGTTGTATATATATATATATATATATATATATATATATATATATATATATATATCTTATATTATATAATTTATCTAGAATGACATCTCTACATGTATAATAAGAATAACATATTTACATTATTTCTGAATAACGTATCTAACCTGTCTAATCCTACAGACACTACTGTCATCTTTAATCTTATTATTTATCACCTATACATACCTACTTATAATTACCTTTTTCAATATAATAAAATACTTGACATGTATATATATATATATATATATATATATATATATATATATATATATATATATATATATATATATATATATATATATATATGCTTTATTTAATTTTAAATCTATTAATTTTTTATAATTACCTATCACGGTTAAATATATTTAATCTATGAAATTAGTCTTGGCCTCTCCATTTGTAAACATACTTGTTTACCAAACTGTGATTGTATTTTATACATGTAAGTATTTTATTATATTTTCTCTCATGCTTGACTTGAGCTTCAAAATTATTTTTAGTGAAAGGCATTATTACTGTAAAAATGTCTTGTTAGTTTTAGAACTGATTCCCCTGATTGATTTCTCGATTTTTAGGTTCTTTTATTTGCATCTAATAACGTTATCATGTATTTACATTATTTTTAAATAACATGCCTAAATCCTACACACTTCGACTACCGTTAATTTTGTTATTTATTACCTACACTTATAATTAATTGCTCTCATTGGCAGAGCTTGTGAAGTTTTTGCGAAAAATTATGTTCATATTAACAAATGCCTGGAAACTTATATTAAATAATTTATCTAGAATGACATCTCTACATGCATAATAAGAATAACATATTTACATTATTTCTGAATAACGTATCTAACCTGTCTAATCCTACAGACACTACTGTCATCTTTAATCTTATTATTTATCACCTATACATACCTACTTATAATTACCTTTTTCTACAACCGAGCGAAAAGTGCAACTTTGCGCTTCCAAAAAAGCGTAAAGTTGCACTTTTCCGAGGAGCGAGCGTTTTTTACTTTGTCGCTCGCGGAGCGACAAAGTAAACGCTTAGTTACCATGGGATCCATAATATAGAAACGTCTAGTGTATCTGCGTCTTTTGACACAAAACAGCTATTTGTGTCAAATAAATTTATTCTTATAATTATCAGATAATGGAAAGTTCTGAAAAGTATAATTTATGTGATACTTGTAAAGAATTGTGCCATGTTCAAATATGCCATTCCAGTTTAATATACTTAACTGCCCTAATTGAAAACTGCGACCAAGACATGTCAAAGAATGGTTTGTTTAAGAAGATTCAAAGAAGTCTACTACAAATGTCGACCAAATATAATTATTTTCGCAGAAGAAGATTGAATACAATCGTTTCAAAGTATTACATACAGGGTGTCCCAATCAAAAGTAGGCACCCTTAATAACTTTGGATAAAAATTTGTTGAGAAATTGGTGAAACACGTTGACCTTGTTTCCAAGGGGGACATATTTTAATGTAATACTTGTATACCTATCATCCCTCTACCCTACACGGCCACCCCCTCAAAAAAATTCAAACGGCAAAGGGGGTCGAGTGATACATATTTTGAAAGGTCTTTCAATTCTCTACATAACTGTGTATTTTTTTTAAACTCTTATCGATTCGTTCCTGAGAAATAATTGTTTCATTATTTTAGGTTCGGGAAATAAAAATAAAAGAAGCAGTTTAAATTACCGTAAGTATTGTTCAACATGATCCCCACCGACTTCCATACAGTAGTCAATAAACGGCATTAGAACAATTCTTTCACGTAACTCTTCCAGAGATGCGGGTTTTGTTGCGAAAACTCATTGTAAATTGAATGAAAAAGTAAAATGTAATATTGTGAGTCATCCATCACTATCAGTCATCACTTATCATCACAATCAGCGAGCAGGACAAATAAGGCACTAGAAAATGAATAAACAGTTTTACGTATTTTATTGATTGGTCATTTCGGAAAATCGCACTACAGTGTGAAGGTGTGACAAAGTGATTGATTAAACCAAAGACTCAATTAAGTCGTGATCATGACTCTTAAGTGAGTGAATTTATAGTGGTATATTCACACTTACTAGGTACTTTAGTATGAGATTGGGACTCAAAAGTGATTGAATTTTCAGTTGTTTATTGCGACTCATTGATTAGTATGAAATTGTGACTAAAATGCGAGTGGTTTTTCTGTTTAACGATTCCACCTGATTCCACGTTTACAAATTCCATATAAAAATCGAGATAAAAATGATGTGGTATTTGTGAACGTCCCAAATCTCCACCAAAAAACGAGTGGTTATGATGGGTTAAATATAAAATGTGGCATAATATGCCATCACAACCACATATATATTACTGTGCCACTCACAAAAGTTCACTAGAATGTGAGTGGCTATAAGGTGGTTGTGGCGGTTTGTGTTTACTGGGGTATGGGTTATACTGTTTGTTTTAGTTCTTCCTCCTAGGTCTTTCTCATGCACGTATCGCACAACGATGCGTCCGCTCGTCCATAAAACGTTAAAGAATGACTCTAATCTATACGTTGAAAATTCAGTCTTATGACAACGTCAATAATAAACCTAAGACACCAACATTCACACTACATACATACATTAATACTAGAAGATGAGTAACAAAACATAAAAAGTTGTCCGATTCATCTACATCCTACGCGACGTACGTAAATATTCTGGCTGGTTTTATTCCTATTAGTCAGAATCGTGAACGCAGCACGAAGAAGCCCGATCTATCACCGTCTTGACATCAAATTGTGTTCTGACGACGTCTGTCATTTTAATCTGTGTTTTTAAGTGATTTTAAAGTTTTGTGTTATTTGGTACTGGTTAATAATCGATTTTTAGTAATAAAAATTTATTTAGTGAATATTTATTGAGAAACAATGACCAATAAGTGTGTAGTATGCGGCCAAAGTGGAAAACCACGGGGTTGTTTATCTTTTCACAGGTAAGTAAACAAAACAAATCAGGGCCGGCATAATGCGAAAGTATGAAAGCTCAAAAATAACTAAAATTAATGATAGCTTTAAAAAAATAAAAACAACATTTGATTGAACAGTAAAAAATCCACATTTTATTAAAAAAGATACTTGTACAAAAATATTTATTTTAACTTCAATGGAAATTTTATTCTTAAGGTTCCTCACAAACTGTAGATGTTATAAAGTCAATTGATATTTTTTAATTGAATTTTAAAGGTTGTTATTGAAAATGTGTTTAAATTCAGGGTAATTCTTTACAACAGCCACTTCTATATTTTTCGTGTTTTTTTTGTACACACGCGTAAAGTGTCTCTATTGAAGACATTTGCTGCAAAGGAAATGTTGCGCAAATGTGTTTCGTATTTTCGCACTGTTTTGGGGCAAGGGAAATAAGTGATTGTGTCGTGTTATCATTCACATAATAGATAAATGTCAAACTTGAATAGAATAAATTAAAGGGCAAAGGGAAAGATATTTGAAATATCGTATTTTCGTACTATATTTTAGGGCAAGGGAAATACGTAGATGTTAATAGTTAATTGTACCGGCAACCCATAAGGAGTCATATAAAGCAGATATAGAATGTATATGTGTAAGTTAAACGCGCCGTATGAGGGTTATCGTAAATTCCACCAAACGCATTGAAAAATTTTATTATTTTTTTTGTGGCATTTCCCATCATAAGCGCAACATATAATTATGTGGGATGTATTCCTAACATGACGGAGCATCGTACTGTGTATTTGTTTTTTTTCGTCAGGCAGAAGTGGCTGTTGTAAAGAATGACCAAATTCAGATTTCCCGAAAATCTGGAGAAGAGAAAGTTGGCTGAAAGCTTTCAAAATGGAAAATGCTAGTAAGTGGCACTACGTGTGTTCACAACGCTTTAAAAAAAGTGATTATAATATTATAAGATCTGGATTAAAAGGGTTGAAAATCAATGCTGTTCCATTTTTCCCCTGGCAACACTATCACCACTTCGTCACACGTATTGTCGAGGTTAGTAAGAGAATTATATTGAAAATTAATAATATGCTAAGTAGTCACTCATTCATACCTCATGAAATAATATCAAGTAGATAGGTACCTACTGAGCATCAACTGTTATGTGATATGTTACTTTTATTGCAGTGATGTAGGTTTGTATATTTCAATTCAATTCATTTGTTTCAGCATTGAAAATTTAATTCCTTCGCCACCATTAGTACCCAAGATAACAAGGTATGTTAAATTTAAATATACAAGGCCCGCCACTTTAAACTCCCCCTGATCCTTATTTTTTTATTTTTTAAGCAACGGCTATGCCCGGTACATCAAACTGTAGATATTTTTAAGTTCTTTAAATGTACCGTGCAGTGATTCAAATTTTTTTGGATCACTGCACTGTATATTTAAATTTAATATACCTTGCTACCTTGGGTACTAATTGTGGCGAAGAAATATAATTTTAAATGCTGAAACAAGTGAGATTTCTTTAAAATACACAAACCTACATCACTGTAATAAAAGTAACATATCAACAAAACAGTTGATGCTTTGTAGGTATCTACTTGATATTGTTTCATGCGGTATAAATGAGTGACTACTCAGTATATTATTTATTTTCAATATAATTCTCTAATAACCTGGACAGTACGTATAACGAACCTGGTGATAGTGTTGCCAGGGGAAAAATAGAACAGTGTACTGATTTTCAAGACTTTAAGCGTTCTGAACACACGTAGTGCCACTTATTGGCATTTTCCATTTTGAGAGCTTTCAGACAACTTTCTCTTCTCTCCAGATTCTCAGGAAATCTGAAAATAAACACATTTTTTAATAACAACCTTTAAAATTGAATTATGAAAATATCAACAGATTTTAAAACATCTATCGTTTTTGAGCAACCTTAAGAATGAACTTTCCATTCAAGTTAAAATAAATGTTTTTGTATAAGTATCTTTTTTAATAACGTGTGGACTTTTCACTGTTCAAATTAAATTGATTCAAATGTTGTTTTTTATTTTTTTGCAAAGCTATATAATATTAATTTTAATCATTTTTGAGCTTTCATCCATTCGTATTCAAGCAATATGCCGACCCTGATTTGTTTTGTTTACTTACATGTGAAAAGATAAACAACCCTGCTGTTTTTCTCTTTGGCCGCGCACTACACATTTATTAGTCATTGTTTCTCAATAAATATTCACTAAATATATCTTTATAAGTAACTAAAAATCGATTATTAATCAATACGCAAAACAAAACTTTAAAATCAGTTAAAAACAACAGAGATTAAAATAGCAACAGCAGAATATCATTGAAAAATCCATTCTTCAAGCAAACAAATTTTGTATACCTATTAAGTTTTAAGTTATACAAAAGCATTAAAATAAACGCTGAAGCCTGAAGCCGCTCCTGATTTGTTTTGGATACGTTGATATGTAAACATGCAAATTGTTGTTTATATATCGGTCATAAAAATCAGCGTATCTCTTATGGGTGTTAATTACCTTTATATTATTAATCTGATCTCCATATATCGTTGTCGGCTGTTAAAACGTGTCCATTTTACTTTGGTTACAACTAATAAGCGACGAGATGTCGTGGATGACATGATGACAATTTACACTCTATACCTAATAAATACAACGTTAATTTCTGTGCACATGTTGTTGCAAGTCGCAAAATTGCTGCACGAGTTACTTCTATATCAACCCTAAATATGCCACTGTTGCGTCCCCCTTGGACAAATCCTAAAACTGCCACTGTACAGGGTGGCCCATTTTCGAGCCTCATCATTGGGATCTTGGAAACCGCAAGAGATACAGGGTCGATTAAATTATGGCAAAGTTGCGCAATTTGATGCTTATCAAAATTCTGTATTGGAATTTGCAAAATTCCGAATACTTTCTGAAATATCCGGAAAAAAAACGAAATATCATAAAATCTTTTTTATTTTTTTCTGACGTTATTTGAAAACAAATTTTACAACTAATAAAACTTCGTCATTGCCACTCTTTATCCTCTACAAGGTGGCGCTATCAAATTTTAAATCCGACGTTTCGTCTTCCAGAAACCATCATCAACTATTTTTTTTTAAATACGGACCTGGATTTTTTATTTTATTTTTTGTTACCTTTGGACTTCCTAAATGCTATGACCCATCACAAATTTTGATTTTCAAACGTTTCGATGACAAAAACTGACATTTTCTGTATTTTTTAAAAGTATTTAATACGACACTATAAAACAAATTATTACTTCTGGCTAAATAATGTTAATAATAATTAATTGATTAATTAATAACTATATACCTAAACCTTTGCACCTCTATGCATTTTCACATGCGTCTTCGCAGATTACCCGTAACCGCCCGCTGGATTACTCTTCCTCTTGCTCTTAAATCTGTTATCTCTAACATTAAATTTTTGGCGCAAAATGTTAATGTCACGTGAAGTATCTTGATACAAACGGTTTTTAAAAATCCCCATAAAAAATAATCCAGCGGGGACAAATCCGGGCTTCTAGCAGGCCAGCGCACTACCCCTTGGTTTCCAATCCACTGATTAGGAAATGTTTCATTAAGAAACTGTGTGATGGCCCTTGC
This sequence comes from Rhamnusium bicolor, assembly GCA_029963845.1. Taxonomy (NCBI): domain Eukaryota; kingdom Metazoa; phylum Arthropoda; class Insecta; order Coleoptera; family Cerambycidae; genus Rhamnusium; species Rhamnusium bicolor. Next base: position 104,410 of record JANEYF010002323.1, read on the forward strand.
ATTATGGGCTGGTGCGTCATCCTGTTGCCACCACAGTTGCTGAAGCATATTTAAAGGCTCGTCGTCAAGCGTATCTAATATATAATTTCGGATAAAATTAAGATAGTGTTCAGCATTTAAGTTTCCATCGTAAATAATTGGCCCCAAGATTTTATTTCGACACAGCCCAACCCAAATATTAAATGATGCCTATCCCTGCCTTCGCACTTGTTGATTTTGGTGCGGATTTTCCACTGCATAATAATGCTCATTGTTCCTGTTAAAAAGACCGCATGTGGAAAAATTACACTCATCAGTTCAGATAATTTCATTTAAAAAATCGCCATCTTGTTGCAATTTTCCATCAAGCCAATTGCAAAATTCAATCCTTGTTTCACTGTCTCCTGGCCTTAATTCTTGGCTGACATGTAGTTTATAAGGATGATATCTATGTTTTTTGAGAATCCTCTGAATTCGGATTCTAGGCATATTTATTTCTACGGCAAGTTGCCGAGAGGAACCCATAGGATTTTCCGTAATCTTTAATAAAACGTTTCGGTGAAATTTTACCACAAAATATTATATGTAATAAAATGCATATTATCATTTTATAACAAAACTTACAGCATTTATAACAGCTTCTTCATCTTCAGCTTTTATTCGTCCACCATAAGCATTTCGGAGTTTACCAAAACTACCAAAAAGTCCCAAATTTCTGTCCAAAGTATTAAAATACGAATAATGGGGTTGTGGACGCTCGGATCTTTCTAAATATCGTTCATATGAAATTTGCGAATTTCTATTGACACCGTAATAAATCCGAAGCATATCACGTTTTTCTGAATTGGAAGTCACCATTTTTACTGTCTCAAATTATTTAAAAATTTAAACTGTCATATTTAAGGAGCTAGGGCGATTTCTTGTTTTAATATTAAGGCCGCCTTTCATTTTTCGTTAAGCTCAATATAAACGAGGTGGACGGACACATTAGATTGAAATAAAAGTATTTGACTTATCCTATTTTTTACAATCCTATTTACGCATTTAGGATTTAGAAATAAATAAGAAATATTACATTGGTATTTACTATTGTAATCTAAATTAGTTACCTACCAATAAGTGCTTTAGTTATAATTTTAATGACTCTTTATCCGCTTTTACTATAGCTTTTCATCAGTATCATAAATTTAAATATTTATTTTTTACCTAGCTAACAAATTTAGAACTTTGAAAGAATAATTTGTTTTAGAAACAGCGCCGTTTTAATTTTTTTTTTTTAATACAGAAAATTTCAGTTTTTGTCATCGAAACGTTTGAAAATCAAAATTTGTGATGGTTCATAGCATTTGAGTCGTCCAAAAGTAACAAAAAATAAAATAAAAAATCCAGGTCCGTATTTAAAAAAAAAAGTTAATGATGGTTTCTGGAAGACGAGAAACGTCCGATTTCAAATTTGATAGCGCCATCTTGTAGAGGATAAAAAGTGGCAATGGGGAAGTGTTATTCGTTTTAAAATTTGTTTTCAAATAACGTCAGAAAAAATTAAAATATTTTATGAAATTTCATTTTGTTCCGGATATTTCAGAAAGTATTCGGAATTTTCCAAATTCCAACACAGCATTTTGATAAGCATAAAATTGCGCAACTTTGCCATAATTTAACCGATCCTGTGGTTTCCAAGATCCCAATGATGAGGCTCGAAAATGGGCCACCCTGTACAGCCCGTGCTTCACACACGACCGGGGTTCTCATCGAACTCTAGGAATTTTTTTATTTATTTATTTTTTAATTTTTAATAATTTATTTATTTCTTGTAATATTATTTATTATTAACAATTTATAATTAAATTTAATACTATATAATGTGAATAAGTATCAGGAATTAATTATTTGATCTGCAAAATAATTTTCTGATCGGTAAAATTGAATAGAAAATTATAAATTATAATTTTTTCCTAGTGAATTCCGAAATGCTAAATCAAATTTTTTTCTGTTAATTTTCGTAGTTTGTTGGAAAAAATATATTAGAGATCATAGAATTACTTGTAATCGAATAATTCATTAATTGGTTAATGAATTACCTTATTAGAATTGTTTTCATACTGCAATTTTTTATATGAATTTATTGCCTATGTAACCATTTATTGTGAGAATCTCAATGCCTCAGTGGTTGAGCGTCAGGCTACAATGAAGTGGTCTCCGGTTCTTATCGGGACTGCCGCCACAGCGGTTTTTCATTCTATGTATTATATTTAGAATGTCACACTTAATAAGCCTAGTGGTCACATTTATAGTACAATATTTTAATATTTATTTAAGTGTACAATATGCCTTATTTAAGCTCAAAATCATGTATTTAATAATCAATAAATGTCTTAAATTGGAATTGGAATTGGTCCTTGTTCAACACTCAGGCAAGGTGAGTTTTTTAATTAATACAATGCAATAATACTAGTCTCTATAGCTTAAAACTAAACCGATAGATGGCGTGACCTGATCACTAGAAGATTTCATGTCCCTATGTGTATACAGTGAGTTAATGTATGTAAAAACAATTATCCATTTTGGGGCTTTAGGCGTCCGTGAATGGACATCCACAGGATGTACAATTTTATGACAAACGGCTGTCCATTGGATTCCTTCTGGATATCCGTCGTATGTCCATCAGGTCCATATCGTACATCCGGTGGATTTTCACTGGATGTCCTTGTGCTGTGAGGGTTTGCGGCGGATATTCATCTGACGCCACCGCATTATTTAGGTATCTTTATGGATATTGCAGTTGAGCTCCAACTGCCATAGAAAAACATCTTAAAGATGATTCCAGTACATATTTTTGTTTGCCGGGGTTGTTTAATAACGTACTGCCCCATCCACTGATTGAAAGTATTTGTTATAAAATTGGTTACGTTGTTACAAAAGTATAACAAAATAAACTGTCAAAAGTTATAAATATAACTTTCTGTTTAGGGCCACAGAACTTTTTTATAGATTTAGGTACCTACGTTGCCATAAATGTAGGTTGCAATGCCAAAACATCAAGAAAATCGTTTTCGTAAACATACTCATGCAGGCGTTATAGAAGACAATATGCAAAAAATACTACTAAAATGAATCAGAACCACATATAAAGTACCTGTTAATTATTGTAATTGATTCTTGCTTTCATAGATGTAGAGTTGTAAAACAATTTTAGAATTAATACATTTGAACCAAAAACAGTTGTCGGAACAGGATAAAGAAAAATAGAAAATGCTACAACTTGCCTGCATCTCGTTTATTTAGCATAAACTTATTCAGGCCTTAATGTTAATTACATTACTATTTGTGATTAACGTTAACAGACCCTGAAAAAGTTTATGCTAAATAAACTTATTCAGGCCTTTATGTTATTACATTACCATTTGTGATTAACGTTAACAGACCCTGAAAAAGTTTATGCTAAATAGACAAAATGTAGGTAAGTATTTCCCTTTTTTTGTCTTGTTCTGACTATTACTTTTTAGTAGAAAGAAAAAATTTCAAGGAACGCAAATTTCATAAGTTCATAACGTATTGTTTAGTTATTGATTATACTAACCAAAAGCTTGATCACAAATAGAATGGACTTTCTACAATCGCCATTTCTTAAACGGCAATTTGTTGTTTTTTTTTTTTTTATTTCGGTTGCCTTTAAAAAAAAAACATAAATTAGACAACCCCCACACCAAAGCCGAAGCTGCATGGACAGGGGTTAGACATTTGAAAAAACCGTGCACACACAACCAAATCTTCGACTTTGTCAGAATGGAAACTGGGATTTGAATCCAGGAGTCGATAGGCAGTAAACCAACTACATTTGTCACAATGCTCTGACTCACTGCACTACCGAGCTCGGTAGCTATATTTTACCTAAAAACGAAATCATTAAAATTCCACATAACCTCTTTAACAAACACATGCCTGTCGGGTGCGTGGTTGTGTTTGTTCTCGTCGATGTCAAGAATTTATAAATCACATCTTGCATATAGACCTCTTAAAGATGGATTTAATAAGCGGTTTATAATTTATTTAAAGCTTGACTATATAGATGGTTTGTAAATGTACAGTAAAGATGCTGTACAGATATCTTTATCAGTAATAAAGAGGCGTTAAATGTAGGATACATTAAATGAGTAAAGGCTAATCCTTAAATATAGTTGCTAAATGTTATACAGATGAGATAATGAGTATTTCAGTATAGTTTGTTTAAACGACAATTTACAGGTTCAATAAATATATTATCGCTATAGGCTAAAATGTATAGCACCTTTACGAATCTTTATCGGAAGAAAAAACCTGTATCGCGTGGTTATACGGGTTAAATGCACCAGACCCACTGCCAAGCATGATTTTTACTTAGGTCTGTTTATCAATTATTTTAACCGAACGGGCTTAGACTGTGCATTATCTCGTTTCAGTTAAAAGAGTCGTTTATTGAACACAACACAACGTGATAGAGTTGGTGGATTTTTTTTAAAAAATATCCAATATTCTTCACATTTGGGAAAAATAAGAGCCAGTACCTGGCACTGAAATGAAAATGTTGGTATGTCTAATTCTGAATTAATATTAAAACATGAAAAATGTACATAATTTATTTAAAAAAAATCAAATATATTATGATATAAACATAAACAAAAATATATATAAAATGTAACTTACAAAATAATATAAATAATATATTTTTAAAACAGACACCGCTTAAAAAAATAAAAGATAGAACAATAAACAAAAAATTCAAAAAATATAACCACAGTATTTACATGATGAACAGAAAGTTAAATTTTAATTAACTACATGATATAAGGCAACCATTTTTTTTATTTCATAAGAGAATGCACAACAGCCTTTGCATTCAGTGCTTTTAAATCCGTGTAAGTTTGACCAGTTCCAACAAAAACAATTGGTTGACCAGTAATGTAAGTCATAGAAATTGCAGCTCCAACCTAAAACAGAAAGAAAAATTAAATATAGTAGAGGAAATTTCAAAGCATTCGAGTTTTATTACTGTTGCGTTATTATTCATTAAAATGATATTTCAATCTTAAACTATGTGAATCAAAATTATGTAAAAGTAGTTATGATAAAAAGTTAACAAACATTTTACATTAGTAGTGCAGGTGAGTTACTTATGTTCTATCCTGGGAGCCCACGAGACTAGGTACCCCACTTTTTTCTTTATTTTAAAAATTTTAAATTAGGGTACAGGATATTTGACATAAAAATACATTTTTTGACTTAACCAGACCTAAAAATACATTTCTGGTTTAACCGGAAGTACCAGTAACTTTTTTTATTTTAAATAGCACCCTGTATATTTTATAATCTTACCCAATAGAAGTTTGTTTAAATTACCTTTACAATGTTTTTTTTTTAAATCGAATCAAAAAGAAACCTTAAAAAATGGAATTGTATACTAAGTGGCCATGAAAATCATATTATTAACGTTTATAATACCTAGTAATTAGTTATGTATTAACCAAAAGATATTTTTAAATACTTTGCACCTAAAACAAATAACTTTTTTGCCAATTTAATTAGTATATCGACGCTTAAGAAACAATACCTCGTATCTCCATTTTTGTCAAAACTCGGTTTAGAATTTTAAATTAATGTCCACTCCTATGTCCAACAGTTCCCAATATCTTGTAGCTCCAAGATTAATATTGATACCAAAAACTCTACTTAAAAACTTAAAAAATACCTCGTATAACAATAAAATAACTCGTATCTCCATGATCTCCATGATAAAAATAACATATCTATTAATAAGGAAACTTAGTTTTTTTTAGTCTCCTGTAAAACTGCTAATTTGGAGATAAGAGGTATTGTTTCTTAAGCGTCGATATGGTGTTTTTTGTTAAATGAATATTTTATAAAAAATAAACGGCCAAAACTCACTTTCTTATATGGTAGGTATTATGTATTTGAGAAAAATTCTCAAATGTAATAGCTCTATTTTGGATCTATTGGAGTTGTTGAGTTTGATTTTGATTTAAGTTAAATAATATTGAAGAAGAAAAGTTGATATGCGGTGCAATAATTGATTTATATATTAATATTTTAGTAAACATTTAGTAAACACAGAGAGTGAGACATACTGTTCATTATATAGTTTGCATGTTTTTTCATGTTTAAGTTCTCATCAATTACAACTCCTAGATATTTCATGTCATTAACTCTGTCTAAATTGATATCATTAATTTTTATATTATAATTGTCATCAATATTATCTAATTTATAACTACTTCCTATAATCACATATTTACATTTTTTTCGCATTTACGCAGAGACTATTTTCACACAACCATTCATATATTACAATAAGTTTCTGATTTATTATGCGTATTAAATCTACAACATTTTTCCTATAATGTACAACATTGTGTCGTCTGCAAACATTTTAATATTACATTTGTCTACACATTTTATCATATCATTAACATACAGAATGAATAAAATTGGTCCTAGGACTGTACCTTGATGTACTCCATATTTGGTTATCATTGCTGGCGATGTACAATTTTTGTATTTAACATTTTGTGATCTATGATCTAAATAATCCTGAAACCACTTTAACACATTATCACATATCCCCATTTTCTCTAATTTTTTTTTTAACAACTCATGATCAACAGTTTCAAACGCCTACGAAAATCAAAAAATACTGCTATAACCATGTCACTATTGTCAATAGCTTTTATCCATGTATCATATATATTTAGAATTACCGTTTCACAAGAGTGACCCTTACGAAAACCAGACTGGTTCCGCACTTTTATTGAATTTTTATCACAATAATCTAATAGTTGTTTTTTCACTACTATTTCCAATGCTTTTTCGTAAGCTGGAACTATGTTTATTGGCCTATATTCTTGATACATAGTATTTGTGACTTTGGGTACAGGAATAATAACAGACAACTTCCATTCAGTAGGAAATTTACCACTTTGTAGTGAGTTGTTTATAACATCAAGGAAATTTCCAATAATTATAAATGTATCTTTCAATATTTTTGTTGATTTATCGTCTTCTACACCTGCTGTATTCTTTAATGAGTTCACAATTTTTTTCAGATGAGGTAAATCAACTTTTTCGAAATTAGGGAATGTTCTATATTTCTGTATTCTATATAGTATATCATTTTCATTGTTGTATTTACTTATACTTGTAACGATCTCGTTGATGCTTCCTAAAAAATATTTATTAAATTCATCGCTATGGTATGTCCTTATGATGTTTCTACATTATTAAACTTTATTGTGTCTCCTGGTGTATTTCTATTACTAGGCAGTAACGTTTTTAAGTGTTTCCACATTTTTCGAGTGTTACCCTTATTCTCCTCAATTACCATATTGTAATACTTCTCATTCTCGTTTCTGATCATTGTTGTTACCTCATTTCTTAGTATTTTAAATGTATTCCAATCCTCTTCCTTTTTTGTAATGGCAGCTATTTCATATTTATTGTCTCTTATTTTCATTTTATCGAATATGTCATTGTTGATCCACTTGTTAGCATGTTTTTCTGGAATTTTAATTTCTATTTTTGGGCATAGGTCGTTCAGTACACTTTTTATGGCTGTTGTAAATAAATTGGCCATAACATTCATATCTGATATATTGTTATGCCAATTAGTTTTCACCAAATTATCGTGGAAATTGTCTATTGTATAATTTTTAAATGATCTTTTATTTATGTTTATAGTTTTATTTACCTTTTTTTTCAAAATTAATATTGACTGTTAGAATACAATGACCACTAATTTTTGGGGTTAAGTTTATTTCATGCGATATATGTTTGTTATTTGTTATTATATAGTCTATTAGTGTTGAACTGTGCTGTGTAACTCTTGTAGGCTTTGTGATTTGCACTTTGGAGTATGAGGTTTTTACATTTATTTGCATAAAAACTGTCTTTAGATAAATCAAAATTGAAATCCCCAATAATGATTAATGTGCCGTTGTAATTTACATTATTATCCACGTAATTTCCAAAGTATTCTAAAAATAAGTTATCACTTATATGTGGTGGGTGATATACTGTAGTTTTCTTTATCTATTTTGATTGCCAATGATAGTAACCATAAATAATTGTCCAGTGTTGGTTTAGCTTTTATTTGATATTTGTGATCTTTTTGGATGTAAATTAAAACTCCTCCTGTTCATCTATTTATAGTCTCACAATTTTCAAACTTGTATTCATTTATTTGAAGTTCTTTTTCTGTTACATTGATATCAATGTGCGTTTCCACTAAACATAAAACAATGGGTCTCCATTGTACTACTAAGTTTACTATTTCGTTATTTAAAAAACCTTGACAATTTAAATACACAATTTCTTTATTTTTCGATGTGCGTACATTTTTATTATTTAGTTGCTATGAATTATAGTTTGTGTTTGTACAATTTACAATTCTTTCAATGTTTCTATTTAAACAAGGCCAGTTTCTGTCGTACGCAGTATGGTTAGCGTCCAGTTTAATTTGAGTTCTTTAGTAGTTTCTACACAATTAATACATTTTGCATTATTATTATAACATCTTTCTGTTTTGTGATTGCCAGTACATTTAAAACAAATGATGTTGTTTTTGGACTCCTTTGCAAAATGATTAAACCTTGCGCACTTGAAACACTGAACATGTCAAAATTTTCTTCAAGAACACATTCTCTCCATCCCACATGCAATTTTCCTCTTTTGTTAATATCATTAAATATATTAGGACAGACTTCCATAATGATTATCCCACAGTTTCTCTTAGCCTCTTTTTTTATACTTTCTGACCACCTTTATATTTTCTTTCAATTCTTATTTGATATCATTTTATTCCATAATGTCTTGAATGATGTCTTTATTTTCCCTATTAATAAACTTCAGTTCGGTACCTTTAATTACTTCCTCACCCCTCAAAGTGAGGAAGTTATGTATTTACGAAAAAAAATTTGAATTTTTATTGCATTTCTGGACGAATCTCGACGAATTATAACGATACACAAAATTTCAGACATAAAAATTTTTGTGTGGTTCGCGATAGCAGCTACAGTTTTTGAGATAAATCTTTCAAATTTGGTACACACGTTCTAAAGGTCAAGGATGAGATTGAGTTCGTTGATGAGCAAAATCGGTCCCAATGTCTAAACAAAACATTAGTGATATTCCACCAATGTGACTTTTTTGAAGCGTTAAAATGTGACTTATTTGAAACGTCAAAAAATGTGACTTTTTTGAAACGTCAAAGTGACTTTTTTTGAAACGTCAAAGTGACTTTTTTGAAACGTCGAAATGTGACTTTTTTGAAACGTCAAAAAATGTGACTTTTTGAAACGTCAAAAATTACTTTATTATAAACTACCACACGTTAGTGCATATTACCTTTTTTATAATCCCAGTTTCAGTGTTTGGCAAATAGCCGTGAAAATAATTGTTTAAAAAGATATTGTTACGCCACTGTTATTGTTATCAATTATTATAAGTAAGTAAGTAAGTGTTACCTGGACTTTCAATCAACGAATCTACGAGTAGAGGTGTTTGTGTGGTTAGCAAACACGTAACAATATGTTATACTTATCTGTAATAAGTTTTTGTAATAACTAGCAAAAAATGTTTAGCGTTATTATATTTCATTTCATTCGATATTTTAAACTTTTACCAAGAAAAGGATACCTAATTTGTTTTAAATTAACTAATTAATATAAAAAACGGAAGAAATATCCTCCAATAGGATTAAAGTCAAAAGTTAATATTGCTGCTAACTTCATCATAATTTCAACTTGCTTGGAATATGTCAAATGTCACATTTTATAACGTAACTTTCATATATTCAAGTTTTGGTGTTGTAAAATGGAATTAAAAAGTTTATTTTAAACTATGGGTTTACGATTTGCTTTAGAGTGTGATCATACTAATAAAAGTGGATGCAAAATGTGTTATTTTCCAAAGGTTACCAAATTAAAAGAAAAATGGGAGCACCTTACTAGTAGAGTTGGATATCGGCGAGTGATTTCAGTGTTTTCTGCAGGAACTTTGACATGAAAGGCAAGTTTTTGTCATGTGAATTTGTTTACATTGTATAAAACTCAGTTTTGGACGTTATGAACAACAAATGGAAAATGACACTCGTTCCGTAAAAAAAATATCAATTTATCAACTAACAGAAACCCATCATAGTCAAAATGTCAGTATTTGGTGGCTCACTAACCAACCAAGTTAATTTTCGGATCTCATTCTAATTGATATGTGAAATTTGATTTTCGTAGATCATTTCCTATTGGTGGATACTAAATCCATTTTTAATATTAATTTATTAAATCAATAATAGTTTTTCTAATGTGTTGAACATTGTACATAATCAAACATGTTCCGTGCATGGTAACTAAAAGTTCTTAAATATTTCTTACAAGGGAGAAATAAAATAAAATCCTACGTTATATTTAAGCCCTGAAAATGTTGCCTTTATAGATATATGCATTAAGGGTCAAGTTCCAGTGTGATGTATAGGCAACCGATGTGTCATGATAGTAGTGCGTAGATTGCATAATTATGTGGTCACAACTGAAAGAGTCTATTGCACCGGGCAGTAGGGCCTGACATGGATTCTATATGACTGTACAAGGCAGTCATCAGAACAAGGCTTCAGTATGGATCTGTGGTTTGGTGGCCACATCTTAGCAGGTGGCAGGTGACAGGTAAGGATGAGGTATGGAATGATGCAGAAGAGATGGTATACATCTGCTCCAACAGCCAGGCTGCTATAAAAGAGCTATGCTCCTCCAGCTTTCGTTCAGGAGTGCGGGGACGCCCTAGAAGAGCTTGCCAGGAATAAATAAGTAAGATTAGAGTAGGTCCTGGAACATACCAGGTTTCCAGGCAACGAGAAGGCAAATGAATTGGCTAGAATTGGAACCGAGGAGTCCTGCCTCAGGCCTGAGCCTATATTGGGTATCACAAGGAGACAGGTCATGACAGCCCTCAATGAGTGGACACACAAGACAATGAGGAAGCATTGGAGGACCAACAGGACCTGTAGACAAACTTGAGATTTTGTGAGGGAGCCGAACAATTCAAGATCGGCCTGATTACTGGGATGGAGTTGAAAGGCTCCGAATCTTTTAATATGAGTGATGACAGACCACTGCAGACTTAGAAGACATCTATCATTTATAGGTGTTGAGGAAGACCCTACATGTCCAGGATGCAGGAGAGATGAAGAAACATTTTACCACTTTCTGGGGCAGTGTGAGGCGTTCGGGCGCCTGAGGCATAGAATCCTCAGTACAGACGCATCTAAGGGAGATGAGCTCCCTCGCACTGAGTGACATCTTGACCTTCATTAGAACATTGGAAAGATTCGATGAGGGGAGCAAGAGAAGTATATGGCTGAGAGGACAGCTGGGGGTTGGTAAAAAGGGCCTATCTGCGGCCTACTTGCCAGGCGTCAACCTTCCCCACCATTATCATTACCATTTGTTCTCTGGAATAAATGGAAATATGGAATATGAAAATATTCATTACTAATTTTGTGGCCTATGGATGATGTTAACTCACCTGCACTATAAGTCTTTATACCCTACTACATACCTTATCATCAATTGTGTCAAATTTGGTTAATACTATACCATCAATAATATGGGGATTTGTGTTCAAAGAATAATCAGCCAAGGCTTGGTTAAATTTAACCAACTGATCAACAGCTTCATTTCCTACCAGGGCTTCTCCAACAAAGAGAACCAGATCAGGTTCATTCACTTTTATTAACTCTAAGTCAAAGCTCTCATCAGAGGTTCATTATCCTTAAAAGAAAAATAGCAAAAGCAAACTTAAAGTTTAATAGTAATGCAGAATAATTTAAAATGTCCTATCAAATTGAACATGAGCCGAATACAAACTTGATAGGACATTTTTTAAAAATATCTAGTTTATTTTTCATTTTCAACACCTCAGATTAATAATATAAAGATAAGTAATACCCATTAGAGATACACTGATTATTATGACCGATACATAAACAACAATTTGCATGTTTAGGTATCAATGTATTCAAAACAAACCAGGGGCGGTTCCAGGCTTCAGCGTTTATTTTAGTGCTTTTGCATAACTTAAAACTTAATAGATATACAAAATTTGTTTGCTTGAGTAATGTATTTTTCAATGCTATTCTGCTGTTGCTATTTTAATCTCTGTTGCTTTTAAGTGGTTTTAAAGTTTTGTGTTATATTGAGTACTGATTTATAATCGATTTTTAGTTATAAAGGTTTATTTAGTGAATATTTATTGAGAAACAATGACTAATAAGTGTGTAGTGTGCAGCCAAAGAGGAAAACCACGGGGCTGTTTATCTTTTCACAGGTAAGTAAACAAAACACATCAGGGTCAGCATAATGCGTCAATGTGAAAGTGTGAAAGCTCAAAAATGTTTAAAATTAATGTTAGCTTTACAAAAACAAAAAACAACATATGATTCCTTTTGAACAGTAAAAAATTCACATTTTATTAAAAAAGACACATACAAAAATATTTATATTATCTTGAATGGAAAGTTCATTCTTAAGGTAGCTCACAAACTGTAGATGTTTTAAAGTCTGTTGATATTTTTAAATTCAATTTTAAAGGTTGTTATTAAAAAATGTCTTTATTTTCAGATTTCGCGAGAATCTGGTGAGAAGAGAAAGTTGGCTGAAAGCTCTCAAAATGAAAAATGCCATAAGTGGTATTATGTGTGTTTAGAACACTTAAAAAAGTGATTATACTATTAAAAGATCTGGAATAAAAGTCTTGAAAATCAGTACTGTTCTATTTTTTTCCCCTGGCAACACTATCACAAGGTTCGTCACACGTACTGTTCAGGTTATTAGAGAATTATATTGAACATTAATAATATAGTGAGTAGTCACTCATTCGTACTTCATGAAATAATATCAAGTAGTTACCTATAAAGCATCAACGGTTTTGTTGATATGTTACCTACTTTTATTGAAGTGATATAGGTTTGTATATTTCAAAGAAATCTCACTTGTTTCAGCATTGAAAATTATATTCGTTCACCATTAGTACCCAAGATAGCATGGTATGTTAAATATAAATATACAGTGCAGTGATCCAAAAAATTTTTTTTGGATCACTGCATGCTACATTTAAAGAACTTAAAAATATCTATAGTTTGATGTGTCGGACATGGCTGTTGCTTAAAAAATAAAAAAATATAAGGACCAGGAGCCTGTATATTTAAATTTAACATGCCGTGCTATCTTGGGTACTAATGGTGGCGAAGGTATTAAATTTTCAATGCTGAAACAAATGAGATTTCCTTGAAATATACAAACCTACATCACTGCAATAAAAGTAACATATCAACAAAACAGTTGATGCTTTATAGGTACCTATCTACTTGATATTATTTCATGAGGTATGAATGAATGACTACTTAGTATATTATTAATTTTCAATATAATTCTCTACTAACCTGGACAGTACGTGTGATGAAGTTGGTGACAGTGTTGCCATGGGAAAAATTGGAACAGTATTGATTTCAACACTTTTAATCCAGATTATATAATATTATAAATACTTTTTTTAAAGTGTTGTGAATACACGTAGTGCCACTTACTGGCATTTTCCATTTTGAGAGTTTCCAGCCAACTTTCTCTTCTCTCCAGATTCTCGGAAATCTGAAAATAAACACATTTTTTAATAACAACCTTTAAAATTGAATTAAAAAAAATATCATTTGACTTTAAAACATCCACAGTTTGTGAGCAACCATAAGAATGCAATTTCCATTGAAGTTAAAATAAATATTTTTGTATAAGTATCTTTTTTTGATAAAATGTGAATTTTTTACTGTTCAAGTGGAAACAAATGTTGTTTTTGGATTTGTAAAACTATCATTAATTTTGGTTATTTTAGAGCTTTCACACTTTCGCTTTATGCCCGCCCTGATTTGTTTTGTTTACTTACCTGTGAAAGGATGAACAACCCCGTGGTTTTCCTCTTTGACCGCACACTGCATACTTATTAGTCATTGTTTCTCAATAAATATATATAAATAATTTTTTTATAACTAAAAATCGATTACTAATCACAGTACCAAATAACAAAACTAAGAACACTATTTGTTGTCAAGACAGTGATAGATCGGGCTTCTTCGTGATCTGTTCATGATTCTGATCAATAGGAATTAAACCAGTGATAATATTTACGTATTTCGCGTGGGATGTAGATAAATCAGACAACTTTTTATGTTTTGTTACTCATCTTCTAGTATTATTAATCTGAGTTTAACACACCTTAATGTAAAATAGGTCAACTATTAAATTTCACTAACTAAGGTTACTGTAGTCACTAAACCGTTTTAGTAACTACCATACTTATAAAAATTGGTGTTAAAACTCCTGTAAACCTCATTACACTGGTTTTGGTAAATCTTTTTTTACTAACTCTACTCTTAGTTAGCGGACATAGATTTATAAAACCCAGTTAATATCTGATGAAAATGTGTAAATATTTCCAAATTTCTTAGTCCTGGTATTGCCAACCCATTACTACTAAACTACACTAGATGTGTGACATTTATATTTTTAAATATTTGGCACAGTAACCTGTGTATTCGGTGGCTCGGTGCAAAAATGGAAAAGGAAAAGAAGAAAATGAAAGCGTGGGAAATAGATGACACATATTTTTTCCTCAGACTTGTACAAAATGAAGTAGTTATAGGTACTTGGGTGCTGCCAGGTGGCAATCGAATGGTTGTCATGAGTAGTTATTAATACTCTTTGAACCTACAGGATTTACACAAGTGTAAACGATTACAAAGGGATTGATAAAGGAGGTTTACTAACTCCTGATTTACAATCCTCGTGTAAGCGTAGTCATTGTTATTTTTAACATTTTGATTGCCAGGCTATATGTTATACTTTATTCTTAGACTGACATGGCACCTTCCCATGTGAGCCATGCCAGTTCTTCACAACTGCAAAGTTTATTAAATCAAAGCCATATTTTTTCTTCTGAGTAATATTTTATTTTTAGTGATTTATCTAGTACCTGTAAGTTTGCTATGGCACCACTGGATATTTTTATTTAGCATTTAGTGCAACATGCACAACTTGCATTACTTACTCTGGACTTCCAGTTATATGCAGTGTTTAAAATGTTAATTTATGACAAAATAAACCTCCAGTACCTGCATTCGTCCAGCTGTATCAATCAAAACTACATCTATTTTAGAATCCCTAGCAAATCTAATGGCCTCCATCGCTATACCAGCAGCATCTTTACCATATCCCTTTTCATAAAGCTGGACCATTTCCCTGCCACCATGCTTTTCTGGAGGATGCAGTGCATTCAAGTGTCTGGTGTGTGTTCGAAGTTGTTCGACTGCACCAGCTCTAAAGGTGTCACATGCAGCGATGAGAACCCTCATATTATTTTCTATTAGCCAAAAGCAAATTTTTGCCAAGTTTGTAGACTTTCCAACACCATTCACCTAACAAATAATTTATAAGCGTAAACAAATTCCAGAATGATTTTTTATGCACTGAGAGAAATTCAACTATGCTCCTAGACTATATTACTTAAAGTAAAACATTATTTAAAGTAATTAAGCTTTACAATCTTTGTAGCAGTAAATATTTATATATTTAAAAAGTACATAACCGCCGAAACCCAAATATCAAAAAAAATATGTATGCAGGGTGTCCGGATAATACGTGTACAATGTAAGACCAGAGATTCTTTGGCTCAAAATAGATTGATTTAACCTAACTTACAAAATTGCTTTGTTTAGCCATAGAGGGCTACAAAATTAGCAAAAATATATATTTTTTAAATATTGGTCTACATTTTTTTTTACTGTCTACATAGTGACTACCTATTTTCTTCTTGCTATTTTTTGATTGGGGCGGTTTAGTCAAAAAAAATATTTTTCAAATTTCTGCATGCTTTGGCCACCTTTGAAAAGAAAAGAAGAGAATAGTAGTAGGTTCTGTTTTTTATTTACTATTTTACTATTTAATTTGACTGTTATTAACTGTCATTTAAAACCTTAATTTGCTTGTCAAGTTGTGAATTTCGGCAGAATACGATAAAATTTTTCATCAGACATTTGGAAAATATTTTTTTTCTGACTAAACCACCTCATTAATCAAAAAATAGCAAGAGAGGAAAAAAAGATTCTAAATTAAGCTAGTTACTCACAAAAATTAAATAGCCATTGCATAGACGGTAAAAAAAAATATGGATTGATATTTACACAACACAAACATCAACTTGATGAAGACATGAATGGAAAAACCACTGACAGTATATGTATGCCCGCATAAAGAGTGATGTGTTTCGTGCCTATTTGTTCCAAGTTAAATAGAACACCCTATATATTATTGTATATTTGGTTAGCGGAGCTTTTCAATGAACTACCATAACATATACTTTTTTTTGAGTAGTTCTGGAATTATTTGAAATTTTGACGTATGTACATCATTATAAGAGATGTTGTATTCGTCTAATATTAAATATTTTTAAATGTTTCGATACGGTAATGAATACCAATAGAAAAGGACTTTCAAACCATGTATCCGGTTTTAGATTTGTTTCTACAGTATGTCCATAATTTTGTGTCGAACTTGAAGATTTAAAAACCTCAATAACTTTGTTATTTCATATTCAATTAGAGAATTTCAAAAGCTTTCCGATGACCTACGATACTTCATGTTTATTTTCAATAGTTTTGACAATATGGTCATTTATGTCCAAAATTTTCATTGAATTATTAATGAACAAAATAACAAATCTAAGATTTTTTCTTGTTCACTAGCTCAATATTTAAAAATTACAAGTTTAATTCCAAGTAAGCTGTGGAAACAAAAGATAAGAGACTGCCAGAAATCATAATTGATTGTAACAGTTGTGACAATTAGTAGTTATGGTTTTGTGCATTTAATATAACAGGAATAATTATTAAAAAAAAAATAATAAATGAATTTTCACGATAATAAATTAGTTATGCTTTATATGTTGGGAGAATGCAATAAAAATTCTTTATTAACATCTAGAATGTACGCTGCTACATATCCAGATAGAAGACACCCACAACTGAGTGTTTTTGAAAGGCTGAAAACTAAATTTCAAGCAACATTAAGTATTAAATATAAAAAGTATTCAAGAACTCATGAGGTTAGTATAGAGGAAAATCAGTTTGCAATTTGCACTTCCATTGTAGAAAATTCTAATTAAGTGTGAGGCAGCTCAGTGACCAACTAGATATTGGAAAGAGTGTGATAAATAGGGTATTAAAGAAAAATAAGTTCCATCCCTATCATATACGATGCCACCAGAAGTTATCAAACCTCGATTTTGAGAATAGACCAAGGTTCTGTGATTGGGCACGGATTAGAATTAATGAAGATCCTCTGTTTTTTAACTTCGTTTTATTTAGTGACGATTGTACATTTTATAACTGCGGCCGATTTAATAGTCATAATTTCCATTATTACGCGACAGAAAACCCAAGAATAATTCGGGAAGTTGATACACAAAATCGTTTCAGTGTGAATGTATGGGCTGGAATAGGGGACCAACATATTATCGGATCATATTTATTTTATTCGAAAATACTTAAATTTCTTGACAAATGAATTAGATGACCTATTACTAAATATACCACTAAATATCATAGCTAGACTATGGTTTCAACATGATGGTGCACCAGCGCATTATAGCGGTGGGGCAAGAGAGTACCTAAATGAAAGTTTCCAAGAACGCTGGATTGGTCGAGGTGGTCTAGTGACTTGGCCTCCAAGATCTCTCGATCTTATAAGTTTAGATTTTTTCTATGGAATACTATTAAAAACATAGTTTATCAAGAACCCAGACGTCAATAATTTGAAAAAAAAAAACAAGTAACAAATGCATTCAATACAATTACTTCCCAAATGTCAATGAGTGTCACTAGATCCTTCCATGATAGAGTTAATTTGTGCGCAAATTAAAATGGTCAACACATTGAACATTTGTTAGAATAATAATTTCAGTTAATTGTTACCATTTTGTTATTTGTTAAAGTTAGTGCATTTTGTTTGAATTGGTTTTATTGTATTTTCTCAGATATGCAATGTATGTATTTCAATTAATACATACTTATTTCAAAAATTTCTAATCAGAAAAATTAGTAAATTCTCCCTGTTCCTGATTTGGTGGAATATTATTCTTTAGAGAAATACTATTATTTGTCTTGGGCAACAAATCAGTGGACTCTAAATACTTATTAATTATTATAAGGTAATGTACTTATGTACTTGTTTATAGGTTGCTATTGGATCAATTTTATAAAAAGACCATCAAACTATTAACCTCTTCATGTATTGGTTATCTAACATTTGCATAAAATGTGTCAAAATAGAGCACTTACGTTATTTGTTTCTTAAAATTTGGATATAAATGATCATATCCTCAAAACCATTGAAAATAAATATGAAGTATGGTAGGTCATCGGAAAGCTCTTGAAATTCTTCAATCGAATACGAAATAACATACAGGGTGTTCTGTTTGAAACAACAAAGTTATTCTCCAAGTTCGACACAAAATTATGGACATCCTGTAGGAAAAAATCTAAAACTGGATACATGGTTTGAAAGCACTTTTCTATTGTAATTCATTACCGTATCAAAACATTTGAAAATATTTCAAATTAGACGAATACGTCTCTTGTAATGGTGTACATACGTCAAAAAAATTTCTACATTTCAAATGATTTCTGAACTACTCAAACAAAGTACATGTTATGGTAGTTCACTGGAAAGTTCTTGACGTTCACTAATGAAATATGCAATAATATACAGGGTGTTTCGTTAAACTTAACAAAGATGATTACTACCCACCCAAAACGAAATACCCTATATGACTAAAATTATTTTTAGAGTATGCAATGATGGAAGCTGAGGAACTTTTGTGTTAACTTTTTTTTCCTATATACATATACAGAGTGTTTACGAACTTGGGAATATATTTTTAATGGGAGGTAGTACTTGGTAAAAGAAGTCGATTGCTAAAAATTTACCTTAGTAAAAGGTCCTCAGAAGTGGCAAAAAAAGAAATATTTTAAATAATACACCAAATTGTTTGAGAACCGCTGACGAAGCAAGTTGTATGCAAAAGTTATGGCAGTGTTGCCAAATTTTGTCTCAACGTCCATTACTTAGCGACAATTTTTTTCTTGTTCCAATAGAATTAGATAAATAACATCTAACTATGCTACCGATCAAAATGTACTCATTTTTTTTAAATATTTTACTCGAAAATTAAATGTTTTGTAACAGCCAGAAAAGTACAACATAACCCATGGGTTGAATTGTTTTAAAGAATCTAACTACAGCTTAAAACATTTTTTTCACTATTGATTGATTGATTTACATATTTTTACATTATTAAATTTGTTATTTTTCATAATATCTGTGTTTTTATGGAAATACTCGTACAAATACAAAATGGAGAATTCAAAATTTTACATCTTTGTGAGCATTGGACAATTTAAAAATGGAAATATACCCAATCTATTATAATAAAAATTATAGTGAAGAAATCCCTGATAATTAAACTTTTACCTTTGCAAAAAACTTATCTTGCAGAAAATTCCTTAAAAGACTTCCTTCACCCAACCACAAACGCATATAATTCTTTCATTGTGTAGGCACTACATTCAAAAACTAAATAATTAACAATATTTCCATGTGTAATATTTGGAAATGCATCAAACCCAACCACAAACATAATTCACATAATTCTTTCTTTGTGTAGGCACTACACTCAAAAACTAAATAATTAACAATATTTTCATGTGTAATATTTGGAAATGCATCACCGTTTGTAGTGAAGTCTTCTTTTTGAAAGTATAAAAGCATCTAAACCGGGTTTCGGCTAATGGATCTAAACCAATATGACACTTTTTCCATATCACGAGACAATTCCATAAAATACAAACTCGTCTCTATTTGGAGTACACAAAATTAACGAAATAAAACAATAAGATCTGATTTAAAACAAATCTTGTTGTTCAGTAACCATTAATATTAGTTTTTAAAACTGCGTTATACACTTAAAACACGTTCTGTTAACTAAACGACGTTTGTGCTTATTCGATATTACAGCTGATGGAGTTTCGATGCATATTCACTTCACATACAAACACACAAAGATTTTATTTTTAGTTTCTCTATGCACAAAAATAAAGAAATACGTTGTGACTTGTGAGTACGTGGTGGTAAATTTTTTACACATCTTAAGAATTACCATTTGACATACAAAGATCACGAAATTCACTAACTCAGGTGTGGAAGTAAACCTACAATCTAGAGACCTGTAATATCACTAAATTACAAACAACGATCATCATATCACCATTTGTAAACTCTACACAGGGTCGGACAGACCTCATTCGGCCCCATAGGCAATGGTTGTAATTTATCCCCTACGGCCTACCCCCCTCCCACCAAGAAAGATCAATCATTTTCAGGATAAAAAGAAATCATATACCTAAAATAAACACAATAAAAATTAATGTTTTTCATTATTGTTTACTACTAGATAAATGAAAATTCGAACATAAAAGTAAACATCGAAAGGAACAATTGAAAAATAAAAAATAGTTGGATTTGTACATTGTAAGTACAGGGTATAAGAAATATAACACAAATAATGTATCTGAGAGCTAAAACAATACACTATTTTCTTAACCTATAACCTCATCTCATTCCTTATTTGGTACTTTTCAAATTTTAATAGTGCACAATAACATAATTATAAACTTACTTCATAATTAATTAATTAATTATCTATAAGTACTTTGTAACGGTGTCTGTTCGGACGCCCACAATATGTAGCGAAGTATGTTTGGGCGTCGTAACAGTGTTTGCTTTCGGATAGCTGGTTTGGAGAATTAATCCAGAATTTCTGTTAGTTGTAAATAAGAAAGCCCAAAGTATTCGTAACAGAGTTTATTTTATTAAAGTAACATTTATCCAAAACATGAAGTTAAATAAACATAAAATCAGATTCTTCAACAATAAAACCAAGTCAAGTACATTTAACAAATATTATTTACATCGGTGAAATTAATTTACGGGGAGTGTAATTCGGTGAATGCGCGGTGACGGTGGGCTTCAGTTCCAAGTACTGCAGTAAAACATCTAGGATTCGATGCGGCGCACAGTGTGGCAAGATACCCCAAAAGCTGGCATTAATTCATAGAACGAGTTTGGTAAAATTTTTGTTATTGAGAATAGCCGACGATGGTTGTTAATGTATAAATAAATCAACTTTATGATGTTTGCTCGTATATTGCGATATACAGGGTGTAATTAAAATAATAAAAATCTAAATTAAAAATAAAATGTATAGTACTTAATTTTTTAATACATTATTTGTCCAGGAGTATGCAAAACACTTAAAGAACCTAGTAATATATTTCCTTTATTAAATTAAGAATTCACAACTTAAGGTTTTATTAATATTTGTGAATAGAAATGAGTATGTCCTATCCGTAGTGATTAATCGTATGCGTCTGATGCAGATAAGGAACAGTCATTCTCATTCTCTGAATAATCTGCAGAAATATTGGGGGCAATTAATAAGTCGAATACGTCCCTAGGAAAATGTTTAATTTTTTTTTAGGAAGTTGTCTATAACTGGTTATTACTGGATCCGATGTAATCAGCATTAAATGAAACACATCCTCTTCGCTGTTCTTTAAAAAATAACTTGTTTTTTTAGGTATAATAAATTTTAATATGTCGTCCCCCGATGATTCCAGCTTGGTTAGCAAACGCTTGTAGTATACTATGCAGTACTTATGTTTTTGTAGCATCTGATCAGGGGTTGTAACCCTGTTCAGGTTACCATTTTTTAATTAAAATGTTCAATAACTTTTACATTTATCGAACAATTGTTTTCAAAAACAATAGGGTTCTTCCTCCAACTAACAGTAACTTACAGTCCAAATTCCAATACGATCAGACTTTCCACTCTTAAGTTATCGTGCTTACAAAAAAACGTGACGGACGGACGGACAGACAAACAGACGGACGGACAGACAGACGAACATTTTGAAAGTCATTCAGAATTCAACGACTAACACAATGGTATGAAATTTTTTTTGCTATGAGCGATATTTACTATTTTAAAAATGTGTTTTAGTTGCGAAGAGTATAATGATACACTGTAGGGTTGTTGAAAGAAGCAAATAAAATAATAAGGGGTAGACACGAGTATTTGATTTAGCTTTACTATGAATCTATTCTAGTATTACTATATTAATATATAAAATTTTACGTGGGGAAGCGTGAGGAAGTTAACTATTACATTAAGGATTTTAGAACAATACGTAAATATTTGGCATTTCGGAAAGGCATTTTCAAAATATTATTAAAATTATTTCATTCATAAATTAAAAATAAATCCATTAAATTTACATAATACATACCTGAGGGTGTTGATGGGTCCATTTTCAAACAAAGTAATAATAGCGAATTTGAAAAAACACAAACTAATTTGATAGGATAATATTTAATTTAAAAATACACGCGTCAACCGCAGTTACATAGACCTTATGCCTGCGGGTTTGGTAGAAACAAAAGCATGCATCAAGATTAAGTAGTGGAGGAAAATATGCCCCTATTCATGCTGATAATAAATAGCAACAATACTTTGTTCGATGCGACATTTTATTTTTTCATTTTTTGCCAGCTTTCGGGGTATCTTGCCACACTGTGCGGCGGTAAGTTCGATAATTATTTAACGGCAGCGGGCCCAGCTCAACACGCTGAAGACTCACGGCAATAAATAATTAAAGGACTGGTGACGGCGGCTGGTTTAGCAACCATTTACCAACCATGGGCCCAGCTCAACACGCTGAAGACTCACGGCGATAAATAATTACTAGACTGGTGACGGCGGTGCAGAGCGGTAAAATGGCTACCAACACCAGGAGGTCAAGCTCAGCACGCTTAAAACCCCAAGATGCTACCAGACATTCAGCCGGGCGTCGTCGTCGTCGGATTCTGATTTATAACCAAATGGAGTCAAGCTCAACACGCTTAAGACTCCTCAACTACCCAGCTCAACACGCTGAAGGTAGTTGTCAGCAGAAAACTGAATACCTTTCCTCGCGCCAATATCCATTTGGCATGATGACGGTCTCGGATGCTAGGGCCAGGCAGGACTATTGCCTTTTTACCCTAGTCATCGCTGTAGACCTGGACCGGCCTCGTGCAGGGCGGGTTAACTTACTTTACGAACGGCCCCACTCACAAATGTGAGCGGTGCCGAAGATTTCGGTCAACCTCCCTGGGTCCTGGCTGATGAACCCTGCTGGCTAGGGCCTCTTCTGGCGCTCTTCTGTCTTCGTCTTCTTTCTTCGCCAGCTTGTCACCCCCGGGGGTAGTCATCTGTCTGTCAGGGACTGTGTGGATATTCTGTGACTTGGGATTGACTGCCAGTACACAAAGTGTCAATTGACACATTGTCATCTGGATCATCGGACAAGGTGAGGATGAACTGTGTAGCTCTAGGAGGTGAAGGCCTAAGTGCTTTCTTAGCACTTTCGTCCTTCACGGAGCCAGGGGGACAACGGGCACTGGTCGGTTTACTGACCGGCGCCCGCAAGGTTTGTGGGAGGGTGGTTGGTCGTGTCGTCTTTTCAGTGGGTTTGGTCCATCTGTAAGGAAAGGATTAGTTATACTTACCCGTTATCCAGTAACTGTACCTTCGGCCTCTTGTGCCTCGGTGCGTCGGCCGGATCATAGGAGGTGGCCTCCCTGATCAGCGGGTTCCTGTGCTCCTCAGCTAAGGTGTACAGTTTCTTCGCTCTATCCCGGATGATTTCGGTGACTGGTGTGTACTCCAGGTCCCTGAAGATGTCAGCGTTTCTAACGTACCATGGTGCGCCCACCGCTGTCCTGATGGCCACGTTTTCCACGGCTTGGATCTTCTTCAGATAGGTCTTCGCTTGGTATCCCCATGCTACGGAGGCGTAGGTCAGCTGTGGTCTGATGAGTGCTTTGACTAGCAGAAGCTTGTTCCTCAGACTGAGCTTGCTCTGGTTCCCTACCATCGGGTAGATGAGAGCTCTCGTCCGCTTGGCCTTTACCACGATGGCTTCGGTGTTCTGTCTCCATGTCAGGCCTTTATCCATGATTACGCCAAGGTACTTGACGGAATCGTGCCATTGGATGTCCTCGCCGAACATGGAGACATGTCCTGTGGGGGTTTCCTTGCGTCCTTTCCTGAAGAGAATCGTCTGGCTTTTCTCCGCGTTGACTGCGACTTTCCACTTGATACACCATTCTTCCAGAAGAGAGGCTGCCTCTTGGAGTCTTCTGATGGCTGTTCCCGCTCTCCAGGATCTGGCCGTCACGGCCGTGTCGTCCGCGTAGAGTGCCATTGCGGTGCCTTCGGCCCTTGGGAGATCAGAGGTGAAGACAGCGAACAGATGGGGTGACAGCACAGAGCCTTGGGGGACTCCGGCTTCCATCGGTCGATACGTGGATACACAGTCCCTGATCTTCACTCGCATCTGTCTCCCGTGCAGGTATGATCTAACTAGTTTGACGAGTGCAATGGGATAACCCATACTCATCATTTTAGCTAGTAGACCATCGTGCCAGACCCTGTCGAAAGCCTTCGCAACGTCCAGGAGTAGTGCCGCCGTGACCTGTCTTTGGTATAAACCTTTGGTGACTTCTTCGGTGATCCTGAGCACTTGGAGTTCCGTACTATGTCCTGTCCTGTACGCGAACTGTTCATCCGGGATGATTTGGAGCTCTTCGGTTTCCTCTTCTATTCTTCTCAAGATGACGCGCTCGGCTACCTTGCTCACAGCTGAGAGTAGGCTGATGGGCCTGTAAGAGGAGGGAAAGAGTAGTTCCTTACCTGGCTTCGGGATGACTATGACGTCGGCCTTCTTCCACCTGTCCGGAAAGTATCTGAGCCTCAAGATCCCGTTGATGATATTCACCAGGGCTGCCACCCCTTTGCTGGGTAGCTTCTTGAGGGCGATGTTTCCGATCTTGTCACATCCAGGAGCTTTCCTCGGCTTTAAGCTCCTTAGAATCTCCTTGACCTCCTCTGGACTGGTAGGACGGATGTGATCATCGTCTGGCAGGCGGAGCATACGACGCACTCTGCGTTCCACGTCATCAACCCAGTCCTCGTCCTCATCATCGAGTTGGTTTTCCCTACACTGCAGTTCCAAGCTGTCCGCGAATGCTTCGGCTTTTTCCTGGCTTTTCCTACCTTTCCTCGGCTACGGCCATACTATTTATACCAAAATCCTGGCCTTGGTGACGTCAATATTTCATGGCGGCAGGAAGTACGTGGCAGCACCTGCCAAACGGTAATTGCAGAAGCTTCTAGGAATGAACATCTGCGTGATTCATCATATGTTGGCAGGAAGTGTGCGACAGCACAAGACTAACGGGAATTTCCGAAACTATAGTAATGAACATGCGTATGATTCATTACAACTTACTTATAGTATTTTTGCATGAACGGGAACAGTATTTTACTACCTCAAAACAGGGAGTAAAACAAGCGTTTATTCACTTGGAAACTAATGAACAGTATAAACATAATATAACGTCAACAATTTTATTATGTCAAACTTTTAATGGTAGAAAGAATAAAAAAATAAGAATCAAACATAAACCATAAAATATAACTTATTTCAAATCAAAATTAATATTAATAGGGTAATTTTCACAGTTCGCAATATTTGGTAATTAGTAATATTTAGCAATCTAAATGTCAAACAGAAATAAATAAAAGATAATGTCAAATAGACAATTAAGGTATCCTTGCAATACTTAACACTGACATAGTTTTCCATGAAACACGAAACACTAAAACACCATATCCTGCACTCATCTGAGGATGATCAATACTGTTTTAAGCATCTCCAGATGATGCCAACTTGGATTTCGAAACGAGTGTCGAGTGGAGTATATGGTTTTTCTTTTTCTTTTTTGGGACTTACTACCACATGAATAATTCTTCGTTATCTAAAAAATATAGTTAGTTACCCAGTATGTTACTGGAAAAATAAAGCGTGAAACGACATATTCTAAAAAGATAAATGATTTTGAAAAGGGAAACAGACTCGCTTTCCGAAACGTTAGGGAATTATATTATTATTTTTGTCTAATATTAGTTGTTAAAAAAACATCCTCTTACTAATTTTTTGACATAAAGTCACAAGCACAGAGGTTTATTTTTACAGTAACATACTGGGTAACTAACTATACTTTTTAAATAACGAAGAATTATTTGTGGTAGTAAGTTCCAAAAAAGAAAAATAAAATTCTAGAGAATGTCACAAATAACGTTCAGACATTATATGGTGTTAAAACAGTTATATTCATTCCCAGGTGATGTCAACTTGGTTGGCGAAACGCGCGTCAAAGGTTTCAACCCACTTCAGGACAAGAATACCCAAAAAGCTTTGTGGCCAATTACTATTCTTTAGTTTTTACATTTCATTGTTTTTTAAATAAAAATAGTGCCCGCTCGTGGAACAATGTTGTATCTACCTCGGGAATAAAGTGTGTTTTAATCCCTAGCATGATTTCTAGGACTAAAGCACTCACTTTGGCACATAAATAACTGTTAATACACACAATCATCTAACATACCACTCACTGACAGGACTGCGAGAGACGAACCCAATCCGCATGATACCATACAGATCAGCAGGTCAAAAGTGACCAATAGTTATTGCATCAATAAAAAATTGCACAATGTATAGAACGCCTGGGGAGGTGGGGTCTAATTTTTACTTACAGGACCGAGAAGCGCGCGACTAACAACCTCGCTAATATGGGATGGATGGCGCTACTAGTGCCAATTTTACATCTTTCAGCCTCTTGCGAAACGCTGGTTACACTAGTAAAGAGTAAACCACTTGTACTAGCTGGCACCCGGTGGCCAGACAAATATTTTTGACTTTGTTAATGGAAAATAATTTCCTACAAAGGAAATGTAAAAACACATTGTTTCAGTTTACAGTTTGACCCCCCCAGAAGTGTTTGGCCCCGTCGGTAATTGCCGACCTGCAGGCTGGGAGAGTCCGTCCCTGAGTCTCTACACTATACGCTTAGGGAGATTGGACGTTTGCGCATTGAAAAATCTGGTGGCATCATTGGCGACGCCATTTCCACTCGAAATGTCATTCAATCATTTAATGGTTATTGTTTGGTTTTCTGTAGTTATAGTGCGATTTCTTTCATTATATGAATTTTTTGCGACTTTCTATGACTACGATAGGATATTTTAATACTTTGTGTAGTGAAAATAATATATTTTTTTTATTAAGTGCAAATTGTATTTGGTACTTTTATAAAAAACATTTGTAAACAACGTCTTGTGCAGTGGAAGAATGTTCTAAGGTAAAACAATTCTTTTTCAGAGGTATGTTAGTTTTGATCTGTTATTTTTTTCTATTCTACAAATTATGTGTTTTAGATTTACTAAAGGAGAGATATTGGAGAAGTGATCGGAAGTTCTTGGGGAAAACGAGCAGAGGCAGTTGTCAGAGAATCAATTTATTTGCTCCAAACAGTTCAAAGAAGGTGATTTTATGAAACTGAGACAGTTTTCGTGAAAGCTGATGCAGTGCAAAATTTGCAACTCACAAAGAAAACTGCGACAGAAATTTGTATGGACCAAAATATGTATGTTCCATGTACACGTGAACAAAGGAAAAATAAGGCTACAAGTGTCTACTGTTATTGACGTCGTTTCACTAACGACACAATCGTCCTTTTTAGTTCTACACAGACATCTTCGTGATGACACTCTTCGATTATAAATAAGATTGAAATTAAAAAGATGTTTGGTGTAAGATATTGTTTAAATATAATAAGATATATGTATTGTTAATTTATGTTATGTACTTATTTTTTTGCAAAATTAATTGGTGACGAGACTGACAGTAGCTCTAACAGGAAGAGAGTTAAATTTATTCAAAGTATTCATAATTATGGGTAAGTTTTTTATATAAATAAGTACTCCATAAAATTTTCATTAAATAAATTATTTCAGTGTTTCGCCTGAGATTACAAAGATATATACTGAAATAAGAAAGTTGAACAGAAGTCCAGAAGAAAGTTATATTCTGCCACGAAAAATAAAGAATCTGAAAAATGAAAAATAACTACCTTGAAAACAGTTGTGCAAGAATATTATTTAATCAACCACAATATTGTTACGCCACTGGACTGTGTAGACTGGTTAGATGAGACTAGAATTGTATGGGAACGGCCGGGAATATTCTGGAGTGCTCTAGACTGGGTGAATG